>JAOPHQ010004084.1:0-70445 GCA_030340625.1 Merluccius polli
ATATGTTTTTTTTAAATATCTGAAACACTGTGTGGTAGGCTATTAGACCCAAAACTCGTCAATGTTTTGAAAAGCGTGTGCCTCAACGTGTGGATTTTTCCTATCTTTTTAAGTGACAGGTGAATGATGTGACGCCTGCATCTAGGCCCCCCATATGTGTGTGCACACGTGTATGTCTGTGTGAGAGAGGGTGTGTGTGACAGTGTGTATATGCAAGGCACCTTTGCTCTTCACATGAGGCATCAGTGGTCTCCCTATAGGGGTGGCATTTCCACTAGTCACACAGGAAGCTCCTTTATTCTGTTCATGTGTGTCGATGTGCGTGCACAACCAGTGGCGGCTGGTGAATTTTATTTTAGGGGGGGCTGAAAGTTTGTAAACCAAACCCCTGTACGGGGGTCTGGGGGCATCCTCCCCAGAAGATTTGTTTTTGTGATTTTAACATACAAAGCATTCTGGTGCATTCTGACAAAATAATAACGACAAAATAGAACATTTCCCTACAAAGACGAATGGGGCCGGGGAACTACGTTTTAACTTAATTATTTGCCTTGTAGAATTCAGCAAGATTATAAGTGCAAATACATCAATAATAATTGGGAATTATACACAAGTTGACATTCTCTGTCTGTCTGTATGTGTGTTTGTGAGAGTCTAAAATGGGCGAGTGTTACGGCCAATCTATTGTGTTGGTAACTTCACTCATAAATCTATCTACAGTCAAGTATGCATTTAGACAAATACGATAAAATATCAAAATAATATGTGCAACCTTTTGTGTGGTTGTTCAAGACATGCTGAAGGCATGATGCCACCATAGGTTTGCAGAGGACTATATACAATATGCACACTGAAGGCATGATGCCACCATAGGTTTGCAGAGAACTATATACAATATGCACACTGAAGGCATGATGCCACCATAGGTTTGCAGAGAACTATACAATATGCACACTGAAGGCATGATGCCACCATAGGTTTGCAGAGAACTATATACAATATGCACACTGAAGGCACGATGCCACCATAGGTTTGCAGATAACTATATACAATATGCACACTGAAGGCATGATGCCACCATAGGTTTGCAGATAACTATATACCATATGCACACTGAAGGCATGATGCCACCATAGGTTTGCAGAGAACTATATACAATATGCACACTGCACATTTGTTGAAAATCCTTGGGTGTAGGACTTTCCCCCCTTTGTAGAAATGTGTTTAATTATTAATTTTGGTCTCGGAGGTCCTGATTGTTTTAATGCCAGTTTGTCTGAATTGGATTGTCGACTAAAAGGAACTTCTTTCAGAGACGCAACGGAATTGCACACATTAGCAACCATCTTGAAAGTAGCAAGTGACTTGATCGAAGATATCCCCTCACTCTCTTTGCTCAGTTATGTATGACGCAAGCGCGTTAGGGCGAGTCCCAAATCCTTGAAAATGAATTGAAGGCTCATTTTCCGAAAAAAAAGTGTTAACATGAGTCAATGGGAAAATACTTGGGCGATTTTCCACGTCAATGAATTTGCCCAGAGAGGCGGGACCATTTGAAATGTGACTTGAATCTGACGATTCTGATTGGACAATGACAGATATGTCTAGAACAGGCACGTGCAGAGGGGGGGGCTATGGGTGCCCGAGCCCCTGCCCTTTTCCCTTTGAAGGACCAAAGTGCCCTTTTGAGCGGACCAAAGTGCCCTTTTGCCCCCCCCCCCCCCCCCCCCCGCTCAACAATCGCGCAACAGAAATTCTTCGGTAGCACCCCCCCCCCCGCTCAACAATCGCGCAACAGAAATCCTCCGGTAGCACCCCCGCTCAACAGAAATCCTTGCGTTTTTGAGCACCTGTCCCTCACAGGGTCTCTGCACGGCCCTGGTCTAGAACACTGAAAACTACTTTTGCTGTGATAGAATTTGTTAGAAAAAAAATCCTCTTTCTCCCAGTTGGTAGTGCGTTGCCCAAATCACCCCTATACACCATCCGCCACTGTGTACAACGATGTACAACGATGTACATGCACTTGTTTTCACTTGCAGAATTCCTTTCCCTTTCTTTTTGAAGCATAAGTTACATCTATCTAGTTTAATTTAAATACATGTGAGGGATATTGATTCACCACATCAAACTAAAGAATTGTATTTTGTATTCCCACCAAGCATGAAATATAGAAAAAGAATAGAAAGAATATAAAAAATAAATCATCTTAGCTCCTTATTAAACACCAATATTATAGCTGCTGTGGAAATTGTTATCATTATATCATCTTTTATTATATGGTTATAGGTTAGCAATTGCAATGTAGTCATGCTACATATGTAACTTACAAGTGCACTGGAGTGTGCAGGCTGCCGCCATGATTTTCCAGTGCTTTGGGATGTAAGCAGTAGTGTAGTGGTTGTAGGACGTGAGGGGACAGTGTTCCTCTACTTTTTGTACCCCTCACCTCCCCACAACTTTGCAAATTTGTGTTTTCATTATTAATTGGTATTATTATCAATTGTATAATGGTTCAGTGATTTTGATCCACTTTTTGATAACATCTCAAAATGTGTCAAAATGTTTTAGGAAACAGAAAAAATAGGAGGAGAGATCCCTGTACCCCCCCCTCCCCCCCCCCCCCCCCCCCTCCCCGTACTCACGTTTGGGCTAAGCCCCCAAAATACCCTGATGTAACTAAATATGTCCATATTGAAATGCACAACCGATATATCTATACCGCTGTGTAGATGTGCATAAAATGCATTGTCCAATGTTAGGTGATGACATGAAAAACATTCCCCCACATTAAAAATCCCCCCACTACACAGCTGGATGTAAATGATTGAGTATAAAACAAAAAGCTTGCTTCCAAGCCGTTTCAAATCATGAGCTTTATATGAACAAATTGTCTGCCATCTGTATGTAGGCTTCCTATGACCTACCATAACTGTTTTACCTTGTATGCATATGAAATATGGAATATTTCAACAAACTACAGATTTTTTTCATTTCAAATGAACAACGCTATTTTACATAAAATACTTATTGTCTTAATTTTCTCGTCTAACAAAGCGGTATGATAGTTGTTGAGTGTGTGTGGTTGATAGCTGGTTTAAGCAGCCGCACCTCGTCCGAGTCAGACTGAATAGACTCTGGGGCTGGGTGAGGCTGTACAACTGGAGTAATCAAGGTATACAGACAGACAGCCAGACAGAGAGAAGGGGAGAGAGAAGTGAAGGGGGACAGACTGAGGGAGAGCGAGTGAGGGGGGGGCTGAGTGAGACATGGGGGGGGGGGGGGGGGGGGGGGCAGGGGCAGAGAGAGAGATTTAACACCTGCTCTGGCTATAACATTTTGACAACTCTCCAATAAACTGGTTTGTAAAACATCTACCTGTCCGGTGTGAGGAGCCCAGCCACATAGGTGGTGTGTGGCAGGGTCTATCACCACAATAATACAATGTTATCAAATGTATAATAATGTGGAAATACTAAGGCCTAGTCCACACATATACAGGTATTTCTGAAAATATATTTCTCCCCCTCCGTTTAAAAAAAAAATCCTGTCCAAACCAATGGGGTTAAATATCTCTAAGCATGCCAGACCAGTAGGTGCCGATAAAACTTTATTTCAAACACCACAGAAGAACATCACAGAATGTGATTGATGGGCTTCTTCTTGAGCAGCAAATACAACAAAGCAGTGGTGTAATGATGAAGTAATGCTAGGTTGACTTGTTAACATGTAATCAAACAAAGCAGTAGCACACGTAAACACACCGGTAGGCCGCCATTGTTTGTAGGTTTCTGGCCCATGCTCAATGTGTGAAACAACAATAATCATGTGAAAATCGAGGTCATGATGTCATCGTATATCCTCCGGTTTCCCTGTCTACACATCAACACTGAATACAGAGTTTCTAAATATCTTCACCCTGGAAGGAGTTTTTCAAAATATCCGTATTCAATGACCTAAAACACAGTTTGCGTGTAGATGAAAGGCCAAATCATACCTGTATGGACAAGGCTTAGATACACAGTGTGGCTTCGCCAGCAGATGTATCTATAAACAGTGTTGGTCATCTTACTTAAAAAAAGTAATTAGTTACAGTTAGAAATTACTCCTCCCAAAAAGTAATTGAGTTAGTAATTGAGTTACCTAATTGTAAGAGTAATTAGTTACTCAGCAAAGTAACTGTAGCGTTATGTTTCATGTTCTATACGCTATTACATTCTATAACATCTTTAACGTCAAAGGTGTTTATATTAACTGATTGAAGAATGAAAACACTATATACAGTATTTTAGAACATTTGGTATTTATTTGAACTCAATATATTGCAGCCTGTTAAGAAAATACAAATGTAAACTTGGGGAAAAAGAAACAAAGGAAAATCTGGCCATTAAGTAGTGCAAATCTCTGTAATTGTATATTAGGCCTACTGCACAAAAAACAGAACACTATCCTTCAATATTCTGTAAAGTATAAAAACTCCTTCGTCTCCGCCGCTATAAGCTTGCTCAACAAATCCATGTGAACTGTTCTGGTCCTCTCGTTGTATATTTGTTTTAGTTGGGGGTTTTTTTGTTCGTTTTGTGTTTGTATATGTGTCCATTGTGGTTTTTACCTGCTGTTGCACAAAGAATTGCCCCTCGGGGATAATAAAGACTCCTTGAACCTTGAACCTTGAACCTTGAAGTAACAATATTAAATATTGAAAATAATTAAAGTACAAAAATACCCACAAATGTAAATTGGGTAAAAAGACAAAGGAAAATGTGGCCTTTAAGTAGTGCAATTCTCTGTACCTGTATACCATTGCACAATAAACAGAGCACTATGGAACTCTCAAATATTCAGTACAGTAACAAAGTTAAATATAGCAAATAATGTTCACACACTTTGCATTCAAGTACAAAACCCAATACCCAAAAATGTAAACTTGGGTAAAAAGAAACAAAGGAAAATCTGGCCTTTAATTAGTGCAATTCTCTGTATCTGTATAATACTGCACAATAGACAGAGCAATATCCAACTCTTAAATATTCAGTAAAGTAATAGAAAACAAATATTGACAATAAATAGTATTCAGTTATTCACACACTTTGCAATCAAGTGCAAAACTAAGACACACAAATTTGGCCTTTAAGTAGTGCAATTCTCTGTACCTGTATACCATTGCACAATAAACAGCGCTATGCAACTCTCAAATATTCAGTACAGTAACAAAGTTAAATATTGCAAATAAATAATGTTCACACACTTTGCATTCAAGTACAAAACCCAATACCCACAAATGTAAACTTGGGTAAAAATAAACAAAGGAAGACCTGGGGCCTCATGTACAAAGCTTGCTTACGCACAAAAAAGCTGCGTAAGCCACTTCTCACGCAAACGTTCGGATGTACAAAGACTGACTTGACGTGAAAAAGTGCGGTTCTCCACGCAAACTAAATGCCTGGCTTACGCACATTTCTGCTGCATTTTGTCAGTTGGCGGCACATAGAGGCAATGCAGCGCAACAACATTAGGCTACGCGATCACGAGTCATGAAGTAATATTGCAATATGGGGCTAGTAAAAAGTGGATTTGTACGTCGGGCTGCACTTCAATCATGCGCTATTGTTGTCGAGAGGCATAATGTGACACTGTTGTAGATATTAGGCTAAACTTAAACAGACACATACAATTAAATTGTCAATATTGGAATTAAAAGTAGCCTAAATTAAAAGGAAGCCCAAGCTATATTATTTTCAGTTACGACTTGTTTATTAAACGTTACATATTTTCAGGGCCACGCATGACATCTGGCCTAATGGATCTCTCTCCACGCATTTGTCGTGAAATTCTTGACTGCAATATAATTATTTGATGTTGCGTGGAGTAAGCACAAGCCATTGTTACTTAAAATCAATCCATCAATGAACCAGTCAGACAATTTCTAATTATGTACATATTATTGACACCTTGGGTGTATGGGGACAACCTATCGTCAGCATGCATCCAAATTAATGAGAATATAAAAGCACGCGCAAAATGTTGCAATAATCGAGAGGTTGACAATGGCAGTCTTGGCCTTGTTAGAAGATATTGCGAATGGTCGCATTCGAAATGAACGGGTGTCACGACGATGACTGGCTTATCAGCCGATTCAGATTTCCAAAAGCTATCCTCTTGGAAATCTGTACTGAGTTGGGCCCGGGTTTGGAGAGGCAGACGGCGAGGAGTCACGCATTGCCAGTTCCAATAATAGTCCTGACTACGCTTGGTTTTCTAGCAACAGGATCATTCCAGAGGGAATTGGCTGACCGGTCAGGAATGAGTCAGGGAGCTCTGAGCCGCGCCATTGCGGCTGTTTTAAACGGGATCATCCGCATCTCAGCCAGGTATATACGGTTTCCATATGATGCAGTAAACCAAGCACACATCAAAGCGCAATTTGCAGAGATCGCCGGTTTTCCCAATGTAATCGGAGCGATCGACTGCACACACATTGCAATAAAGGCGCCATCTGAAGGGGAATATGCGTACGTGAATAGGAAACACTTTCATTCCTTAAACGTGCAAATAATCTGTGATGCCCAAATGCGCCTTACGAATATCGTGGCAAGGTGGCCTGGGTCAACCCATGATTCATTCCTCCTGACTAACAGCTCGGTTGGGAATAGGTTGGAGCCTGGCAGTGTGTGATGGGTGGCTAATTGGTAAAACACTTTAAAGCGAATTGACTTAAATCTATGTTGGGTAGCCTATGCTGTACCAATTCCCCCTTACGACCATGACTGTTAACCCCCCTCGCCAACCCACTGACTGTCCGAGAGTAGAGATATAACAATATCCATGCACGCACTCGGTCAGTCGTGGAAAGAGCGATAGGGCAGCTCAAAAGCCGGTGGCGCTGCCTTGACCGGAGCGGGGGGATGCTGCTCTATCACCCTGAAAAGGTGTGCCGCATTGTGCAGGCATGTGGGGTTCTGCACAATATTGCGCACAGGCACGGCGTGCCATTAGAGGTAATGGCCCTCCCAGACGATCCAGACCCCGGACCAAACAATGCGCAGCCCAATGCAGAAGCCATTCGAACTCGGCAGCAGTTAATAGCAAGAATATAAAAAAGGTAAACGGAGACAACATTCATTTTTTAACTAGTTCTTTTAATGTTTCATTAATGTCTTTTAAGGCCCCAATTATTTGTTGCAGGTTGGAATTAATATCATTAATGCCCTTGATTCTCTTCCTTTCTCCATTATCTCCTTTCTCCTCCTAACAAGCGCACTACTGCAGGCCTATTTATACTAATTAGCATATTAAATGAGGGAGGAGACAGGGCGGAGAGTCGGGCTCGTGCAAGTGCGCCTCAATTGGGATGTACAAAGAGAATCTGCGCGAAATTGTGCTTACGCAAGGATTGATACATCCGGATTTATTTGTGCGCAGCAGCTTTCCAGATTTTGGCGTCCGCAAAGTTTTAGTAAGAAATCCACGCAAGTCTTAGTACATGAGGCCCCTGGCCATTAAGTGTGCAAATCTCTGTACCTGTATATTATTGCACAATAAACACTACCCAACTCTCTATGTAGATTAAAATGTTGTTCGTTCTCAGTGAAAATGAACAATACATTCATCTATACTAAAATACTCCTCATCTAACGACTAAACCAGTGGTTGTAACGTAGGAGGAGAAGGTTTTCGAATCTTTTGTCAGACAGTCTGTTCCTCTTCGGAGAGAAGACAAGCTTGCCCAGGCTGAACAGTATCTCAACAGGTGCACTAGATGGAGTAGCAGCATTGTATCGCAGTGAAATTTTCTTGATGAGAGAAAATTCACTCAGAGAGCTGAAGTTTTGTGCTGAAGATCTAAAATAGTCTGCCACCTGGTTTTCTGCTGAAGAGGAGGTGTCCTCCTCAACCTCCTCAAAGGAAAATAAATCTTTCTCTTTGGCTGAATCTGTGTGATGTGAAGATGTGCTGGTACCTGGCTGTGGTTCTTCGAGGACAACTTTCCGGCACTCTGCTAGCAAACTTGCCTTAGCCTTATCTTTTAACTCCAGTGACCGCAGCCAGCGAAATTTGAATTTTGGAAGAGTTACGGCAGCAAGTATAACCTCTTCATTTCCCAGGACATCAGCAAACCTGGTTTTGATAGCCTGAAATGATAAGAATAATCACATTAAATGTATGTATCTACACAAATCAGTGTTGTTATTATTATTATTATTAGTAGTAGTAGTAGTAGTAGTAGTAGTAGTAGTAGTAGTAGTACTATTTATTATTGTGAGTACTACAGCAATGCTCACTTAATAAATAATAAAATATTCAATTCAAGTGCTTACTGTGACTATGGCGTCAGGAAGATCCCTCAGTATTTGCAGGTCACTTGCAAGGGCTTCTGTCTTCAGTATTAATGTCTCTATCGTTGGTAAAAGTGTACCATAAAAACAGTTGTCTTCTCCCTGGAGTATATCCAAGGCAACTGTGAGGGGCTTCATCGCAGTACAGTACTCCTTTAAAAACTGGTGTTCCCTTTCTGTTATCGCTGTCAGTCCCAATTTGGAGGAGATGGTGTTGAGGTCTACCATGGATATTTCAGAGATTCGAGCCAGGGCATCATAGAAGGAATTCCATCATGTTGTACAAGGTACAAGCAGCTTTTTTGACACCAACTCATCAACTGTTTAAGTAGCCAAAGTTGATCGACTAGTCTTGCTCCAAAGGGCTGTACATTTGGCAGTTGCACTTCTGTAGATAGCTTTTGTTGGTTTTGACAGCAGCCACTTGTCAATAACTGTGCACAAAATCAGGTTTAGTGTGTGTGATGCACATCTCTTGTGGGGGGGCAAAGTGATCACAACATCACCATCATTATCATCAGTTGAATGTGGAGCATCATTAAAGTCTGTAAATGCCACCTCATCTTCATCGTCTTCAGAATCACTCTCCTGTGGCTGGTACCTCTTAAATGCTTTAACAAAATTAGAGCCATTATCAGTAACTGTTGCTGCGATTTTGTGTGTTATCCCATATGTTGAGTGTATATTGTCAAGCACAACTGCAATGGCGTCATAAGTATGACGCCCTTTAAACCGTCTGCAGGCAAGAGCTGCTTTCTCTCTTTCCATGTTTTTTGGATTGATCCAATGTGCTGTCACACCCATGAAACTTATATTATGGACAGTCCAGATGTCTGCTGTGGTTGAAATGTACTCAAATTCCTCAAATGACTTTTTAAGCTCAATATTCATTTTTTCGTATTCACGGTCTATGAATTTAGCAAAAGTGTGTCGGCACGGTGCAACCCCCCTTCCTCCTCCTCGTATTGGTATTTTAGCAATGATATCTCTGAAAGACACATTTGCATCACATTTGCCACGGCGTCATCACCCCCGCCCCGCCCCTGCTCTCTCCCGGCAGCTGCAGAGCCATAGAGAGAGAGATCTCTATGGCTCTGTGCAGCAGATGTGTGGCCAAAACACCTTGCGCTTCATTCAACCAAATTGTAGTAACGCGCCACTTCACATTCTCAGTAACGGTAACGGCGTTGCAACGAGGGAAAAGTAATTAATTAGATTACTCGTTACTGAAAAAAATAACGCCGTTAGTAACGCCGTTATACTCTAACGCCGTTATTACCAACACTGTCTTAACTGCCCCATGCAGAGTGTGAGGTGTGTGTGTTTGTGTGTGTATGTGTATGTACTGCAGGCGCGCTGGAACCCGTGATTGTCGACGGGGGGGGCGCGATTGTCGACGGGGGGGGGGGGGGGCTGGGTGCGCGATTTACGACCGACGGAGGGGGGGGGGGTGCTAGTGATGTACTGTATGTGCTTGTGTGAAGGTGCTCATAGTTTACAATGGCAGATTAAATGGGAACATGAGTATGCATCACAGGCCATTTATAGGCGTGTAAATGGCCACATGTTATTCAGTGTCATGCTCGCCACGCTTTGCCAGTTACGCCCAGGTGAGCGATAAACCGTTTAGTCTCCTTTTGTCCTCATTCTTCTCTCCAGTGGTCTTTCATTTCCCATTCCCCCCCCCCCCCACCCCCCCTTTCTTTTAACCACACTTGTTCTGTTGTTGGCTACTTGACTTTAAACCAAAAAATCCAGTTATTGATTTGTGAATGGTGAGTCTATCGGTGTGAAATGGTGTTGGCTGTTGTTGTTGCCAGTGTCCAATGAAGCACTTAAATATAAATATAAATATAAACATGATGAGGTAAAAATGTGGTCACAGTGCCCTGATTTCTACCAGTTAATAGTGAAACATCTGCTCTGTTCACTGGCTGATCCGCTTGCACTGTTAGTGGGCTACAGACAACATAATGGATGTTCGTATGGAAAGGGTTCTCATTGTGTCACCAAATTCACTCAATCGTACATGTTGACATGTAGAAATACAGTCATCAAAGAGCATCTTAAGTCTGTAGAGATGTATTCACTAATGGTGAAGAGACTGTCCAAAATGTGTGAAATGATGAATTGGAAACTTGATGCTTGGACCAATTGGATGAGCAGCTCGGAATGATGATTTTGAACAATGCTTTATATATTTGTTATATTTATTTCTTTATGAATCATTAAATCAAGTGCCAATTAGTTTTCTCAGTAGTGTGCCCAGTGCAGATCTAGTTCAACAATTTTTCAGAGAAAAAGCAATTTATACTTAAAAATGATTCGGTCAACATCTATCTTCTGTCCATTTCAATTTCTTCACACACGCACGCACACATATGCATGCAAACATACACACACACACACATGCACACACACACACACACACACACACACACACACACACACACATCCACTAACACACACAGGTGTAATGCAGGAAGGAACAAGGCGTTCTGAACAGTTTAACGTCGTTGAAAATCAAACTGCACGCATTCCTTTGGGGATTTATAGCAGCAGCCACACACACATACACACTTGAACATGCACAGAACCACACGGAAGAAAGACCAAAACATATTTTTGTTACTTTCAGCTTTGGCATTTCTTTTGTCCTTTCATTTAAAATACAACCTTGATTTTTAAGCTTTACTTCTCAATGGACGTTATTTGCACCTGCTCTAATGAGCAGGATACCACAGTATAGCTATCATACATAGCCTTGTGCATGTGTTTTGATCAGATCAGTGTGTGTGTGTGTGTGTGTGTGTTTTCCCCAGATATGGGGACCCAGTGCGGTGTGGGGACCTGATGGCGGTCTTCTCCATGGCGTCGGGACCGTCGACGGAGGGGAGCTCGTCGGCCAGGATCTCCTCGGGGCTGCGGGGGTCGATCAGGATGCCCCTCCTGTCCTTGTCTTTGATCCCAATGCCCGCCGTGATTGCATTCCACAAAGCATTCTGGGATTTGGAGCCTTGGAAAGAGACAGGAAATTAGATGCTTTTAAATGTTTTTTTTTCTTTTGGCACTTTATAGATTGTCTATTTGTTTTGGATTATTTTGTTTTGATATGGTATTTGGAGTATTTGTGTGTGTGGTGTTTTTGTTTAATGTAGCGCTGTGTAGACCCTATGGTCCTCTTCTAGTAGAGATCTGTGATCTCCAAGGGGGGACTGATGATGGAAAATTCCATTCCAAGCTAACATGTGACACTTTCATATTTTGCCTAGTAACCTCACACAACTTTATCAAAGCACGCACACCTGGAGCACGGGCCTTGACCTTGGCTCTAACCAGACCACAGTTGAGAATACAACCATCCATTGTTTCACACACACAGACACGCTATGCTCAAAAGAACACGCCCTACTTTTATATAATCTTCCCCACATTGTCGCAGGGGCGCCTTTGCTTCATTGAGCCAATGCCATTGTACATAATCATATATCAATTACTCTAAAAGAGTGGTCACCAACCCGTCGATCGCAATCGACTGGTCGATCTCGGAGGCATTTCAAGTGGAACCGCAAACTTGGATAGAAAAGTTACTACTATCCTGTGTCTCTAGCTGTGTATACCTGCCGAGTAGATGGGGCTCCCAAGCGAAGCCATTGGGCAGCAGCACTCCTCTCTTTAGAGCCAGCACTTGGCCAATATTTCTACACAAAAGGGGAATTACAAAGTACCCTGCCCTAAACAATAGTCTAACTAAGTTGCAATTAAACGGGATACGGCTCGCGTTACAAAATGTTCTGAATGGATACAACATTAAAATTGCTGTTTAGAAATGTATCCCGCTAGCTCTCCAACAGTAAAAAGCAGGTAAAAAACTGTGGCCAGTGGAGCTCCAGTGTGAATGTAACACACAGACTGTATAAAATACAGGTAACTTTCAGGTCGTAAAGTGTCCCGATTTTTGTCTAAAGTTTGTCTAAAGTCATTCAGTTCCGAATCAAAGGTGTCAATCCAAAAATGGAACCTTTCTATCTGATTGTACCATTGATTTTTCTATCATAAATCGATGCCACTCCCCCCGTTGGTCTCTGCAGATCATAATTGCATACAACTCCTCCCCACGTACCAAACTGTTTTGAGAAGGGAGCGAGTACAAACCAAAGAAGTAAAAGAATGGACTGAGGAATCAGTTATGTGCCTTCAGGAATGTTTTGACTGCACAGACTGGGACATTTTTAAAGAATCCTGTAATGATGACTTGGATGAAATGACTGATGTGGTTTGTTCATATGTGGCCTTTTGTAGAGATATGATTATCCCCTGTAAACAGATTAAGATGTATCCTAATAATAAACCATGGGTGAATAGGTCTATAAAAGATTGCTTGCAGAGAAAAAGGCAGGCTCATAAGTAGGGTACTGCACCCAATTTGCATGTAGCTACCAAGGAGATTAAAATCGAGATATTTAAAGCAAAACAAAGATACAAGTCTAAACTTGAAGAATGGATGGCTGAAAACAACCTTGGCTCTGTCTGGTCCTGTATGAAAACCATAGCGGGCATTCAGAATCAGAGTAAAAGTAGCCATGTCTACCTTGAGGGTTTCAAATCTGATGTTGAGCTTGCCAATGCTTTTAATGGTTTCTATACCCGTTTTGACAAGTTTGATTTTGGACAGGAGATTCAAGAACTCCAACACAAACTTGAGGATAATCAGCACCTCAACATCACATGTAGAGATGTTGAGAATGTCATGTACAAGAGAGCTGAGTCCAATATTTCAATTCATTTTTAATAAATCCTTGCAGACACAACACGTACCAAAAGTCTGGAAGGATGCTGTAGTAGTTCCTGTCCCTAAATGTAGTAAGTTTAAAACCCTTAATGTTTTTAGACCCATTGCTCTTACTTCGATTTTAATGAAAAATTTTGAAAAACTGATAAGGTTACAGATTTTAAGAAACACTGAACTTACATTGGATCCCATGCAGTTTGCCAAAAGGCCATGCAGGGGAGTAGAAGATGCCACTCTTAAGGCCGCAGTATACTCGTGTTCCCAAGCTGTCGCGCGACAATGTGACATCAAAATGATGTAGATCTCGCCGGCGAAACAGGATTTGAGCCTGGTTGCGCTGTGTCGCGCACCTCTCTTTTTTTTTTCAGCGGCGCGTGGCAGAAACACGGACGAGTTCGAAGGCACATTTTAATGCGCCTTATTGCTAAGGCTTCTTTCTTTATATGTTCTATTTTATTGTGTGGTGTAGGCCTATATTTTTTCGCTAATAAACCGTGGTTTTATGTAAGTGCTGTCTACTGTTGTGGTCAGAGACGATTGAAATTACGTGGCTGAAAAACTATCTCAAAGCGGCATTAAGTTATAAAATACAATTATATAAAATAATCATTAAGTTATTAAGATAGATGCTTACAAACACTATTCATGAGAACTGCTGCCATACACTGGAATGTTGATGGCTGACCAGGTGTGGCATTGATGTAGAATAATAGCAATGTAAAATAATAGACAGCCATAATGCTGTATAGTGAGACATCCCGGTGAACTAAACCTTAACTGAATATCTAATGATGTGTAAGAAATTAAAGACACAGGGGTACCAGCATAGACGATGTCTATGGGTACCAGTATTAGTATATCTCTTCTTTTAGTGTGTAGAAATAGCAAAGTCGGTAGCCTTTCCTCAGTGGCGCCACCTCTATGCAGGAGAAGACTGCAACTGCTGTCGCGGCCACCAGCGTGAGTATAAATAGTTACGGCGCTCCCGTGACGTCACATTGTCGCGCGACAGCTTGGGAACGGCGAGTATACTGCGGCCTTTACTCTACTTTATGTGCTTCGCAAACATCTTGAGGGAAGTGGGACCCATGCACAAATTCTTTTCATTGACTTCTCATCGGCTTTTACTACAATTCAACCGCACATTTTAGCCAATCGTCTTTTAGAACAATTTAATCTAGGTTTTAATCTTGTTGGTTGGATTTTGGATTTTTTAACAAACAGGACTCAGAGACTCAGAGGGTGAATGGAGTCACGTCTGGTCAGCTCTGCTCTTCCACAGGCTCACCACAAGGGTGCGTCCTCTCACCCCTACTGTTCATCTTATATATGAATATGTGTCAGAGCAATTATGTAAATAGGACCATCATAAAATATGCTGATGACTCTGTCATTGTGAGCCTGCTGCACAAAAATGAGAGAGGCCATGGACCAATAATCGAGGACTTTGTTCAGTGGTGTGAGGAGTCACATCTCCAACTGAACATATCCAAAACAAAAGATATGTATATCGATTTTGGCAAAACTCCAAGATATGAGGCCACTACCATGAAAGGTGAAATAGTGGAACAAGTAGAAACCTATAAATACCTAGGGACAATTATTGACTCCAAATTACATTTTCAGGAGAACTGTGAATCTGTATGCAAGAAAGGACAACCGCGTTACACTGTCTGAGAAAATTGTTCCACTTTAATATAGATAAGACCATAATGACACTATTCTATCGTGCTTTTATTGAATCAATCATATCCTCCTCTCTCGTGTCATGGTTTGGGAATGTTTCAGTTGCGTACAAGAATCGCCTAAATCAAATTGTAAAATGGTCAAGTAAGCTGACCGGTGAGTCTCATTGCACCTCTCATCACTATATGCCAGACAACTACAGTGGATAGCCATTGCTATCTTGGATGATAGCCTACATCCTCTGCATAGGGAATTCCAGTATCTTCCCTCTGGACAGAGGCTAATGGTCCCTGGTGGTAGAACCAAAAGATTTAGAAACAGCTTTGTTCCAGCTGCAATCACTGTTAAATAAGCTGTAAATCAACTAGTTGTACATAACGCACAGAGCACTTTGGTCATGTGCACTGTAGGCTACTATAGCTATCTTTTGCACAACTGCACAAAACACTTTGGTCATGTACTGTAGCTATCTTTGCACAACAACTGCACAAAGCACTTTGGTCATGTACTTTAGCTAACTTTGCACAACAACTGCATATGGTCATGTACTATTATGTACCTGTCCTACTGCTTGTCCTATATGTCTAATGTATGTGTTGTGTGTTGGTCCAGAAAATGTAAGGATTTCCATGCTTTCTTTAACTGCAAACCTAGTTTACCCATGGGTACCAATAAAGTAACCTGAACCTGAACCTTGATGGAAACTATCTCAGACTTAAACAAAAAAACAAAACAAGTACACGAGTACTCGTTGAGATTTGGACCGTGTAGTGGTGTGACGATACACTAAACGCATGATACGATACGATATTGGTTTCACGATACGATATAGTCACGATATTAAAAATTAAGTTCAAATTAAGACAATGTATAACTGAACAAGGTTACTTATTTATTCCTGAGGGGAAAAATGTAATACGAGGACAATGTTTACCACAAAGTATGGCTGAGGTATGAAACAATAGTTAAAACAGTTAACTATGAAATTGGATTAGAAATACAAAGAAATATACCAAAAATATCAACATAAAGCTAGTGTTCTCCGGTCCCTTTCAGACTGATAGACTCGAGTTGATTGCACTTAATTCTGCACTTAAATAGAAAACATACCAAATTAATCAACATAAAGCTGGTGGTCTCCACTGCAGGGGACTTTCGGACTGTCAATTAGCATATCAACATTTTCAGGCTAAAATTACATTGAGCATCCGTCTAGCAGTCGGCAACCTTCAACACTCAAAGAGCCATTTGGACCCGTTTCCCACAGAAAAAAAATCAAACAAACAAAAAAAAGCAGGTTGAACATAACACTGCATATATCGTTTTTGACCTCTATGCTATGTATAAAAAAAACTATAGTGTGTTGCATTTATGAAATGAAAACTGCTACAGAGAAAACGAAATTGTATTTATTAGTGATGGCTCGTTCGCGAACGAATCAGTTCGAACGAACGACTCTTTAAAGTGAACGAACTGACCTCATTCGCCGCTCTCGTTCGACTTGTTCGTCGTCGTTGTCTCATTCGCTGCGTCGCTGACACGCTGCTGATTCGCGTCGCTGATTCGCGAGTCGTTCGCTGACTGTGATTGACTCGAGGACTGAGACGTCACGACTCACGAGAGCCAGCCAATCGTATTTAAATATCAGTGAAATGGTAAATGCATGCTGTCTTTGTATTTTCTGTGTCATGCCAGATTAATAAAATATTTGAATGTCTCGTCAATCTGTCTCGTTCTTTCATGGTTCCTTCTCACGCACGCGACCCGGCCGGGACCCCCACCTTGGTGGATCTTGATCTTGAGTGGGGGTGGCCAATGGCCATCTTCACAATAGTAAATAAAATATGCCCAGAATAAACACAACTGTACATAATTAACTTTTAAACTCATCATTGCTAAATCAAGTCTATTATCTTGCTGATATATTAAACATCCAATAATCTACTATGCCCCCCCCCCACACACACACACACACATCCCGCTGCGTTTGGTTTGTCTAACTTTACCTTGAATTGGGGGAATGGGGCATTTTGATCCTGACATGTCATTATGCATACATTAAATAAATCTGTTGAACTCAAATTAAATACATATGTTAACATATTCAACCAGACACAATGTTGTATTTGCTATTATTCACACATTTATTAACACCATCAACCCCCCTCCCCCAGTTGGTTTGTCAGAGTTGAACTGTAACTTGATCTCTGAACTGTAACTTTGGTTTGTCGGAGTTCAACTGTAACTTGATCTCTGAATGGTAACTTAACTGCATTCGTGATTCGTTTGAATGTTGTGAACGAGGGAGGAGCCGAGTCTGACCGACTCGGCTGGCATTCGCGATTCGCGAATGAGAACGAGGGACGGAGGGAGGAGCTGAGTCTGAACAACTCAGTGCACGATTCACCGCTACCGGAAACATGACTGAACGAACGAACGAACGACTCTTTTTGGCGAACTGAACGACGCGAACTGATTCGCGCAAACGAATCATGAAATCCATCACTAGTATTTATGCATAGGTCTACAAAAACATTTTGAACTCCGAAAAAAGCAGGTTGAACGTTCCTTACAAATAAAATACTCAATGTCATTTTGAGTCCTCATATTCACGAAATGAAAATCCGAACTTAAATGATCCAACTGCCGTCTGCGTCTCTTCCTTACTGAAGCGTGCAGCTGTCAACCTGAATAAAAAAAGGGACTATTTCACTGAACAATGTAAAATATACCCTATATTTGCAAAATAATAGCAAATTAAAATATTTACTTTACCTGGTTAATGTGACTTTTGCTTTGTTCAATAACTAGTGGGCTGGGCCTGCCAGCGGGTGTCGCCAGAGATGTATAGTAACGAAGTAGAACTACTTCACTACTGTACTTAAGTACTAAAATGCGGTATCTGTACTTTACTTGAGTATTATTTTTTTCTCCTACTTCCACTTTTACTTCACTACATATTTTTGATGAGTTTAATACTTTTACTCCGATACATTTTTCAAGTGCTGAATCGTTACTTGATACTCACAAAACGTCCGTCGGGACCCATCACAAAATAAATCTGGTTATACTGACGTGACGTCCACGCAATTGTAGAATATAGTACACCTATTAAATGAGAGTTAATCACATAATGCTGGAGTCCGTAACTTCTTATGCGTGTCTGCATCCTCGTTTAAAACCCAATTGCGCTCCTCGTAATCAAAAGCGCACAAACTCGAATTCACGCACACACAGCTGTCTTATTGAGAAAAAAAAATGCGAACGAACATCTCATCTCATGATGCTTTCTGGCAGATGTTTCACTGCCTGAAATCATAGGCTTACTGCATGTTGCCTAGAAGACAAACTAAACAGTAGAGACAGCTCGTTCTGCAAAGGGAAAGCATAGGCATATCAATTCCGCTATTAGCCTGGGCGCGATGGGAGGATAAGCATTCCCTTTTCATAAACATTGAATTGTCAAATAGCCGATATCAATGGCCGAATTCATTCATTAATTTAACATTAAAGGCAACAGGCAATGTAGGGGTTTTCCAAACAAACTACTCCGTAACAAGCAAGCAGAGATGTATAAAGTACTGGAGACCAAGACTTGAGTAGAAGTACAAGTACTATATCAAAAAAGTGACTTGAGTAGAAGTAGAAGTGTTCTTTAAAAACCATACTTAAGTGAAAGTACTAAAGTATTCAAAATGTTTTGTACTTTTTGTATTTTAAAATTTACTACTCAAGTACTGAAAGTAAAAGTACAAGTGTTGTGTTATGTGTAGGCTATATTAACAGGGATACAAACAAATATGTATGGTCAAAATAGAGAGAGCTAGTTGAAGCGCGTATTCTGATTAATTCTGAGTGTATTCTGATCATTAATTAGTAAGTCATTTAATATTTTGAATGGGTAAAACATTTAATTTTAATGTTTCATTAGGTGTGTTAGTTCAGCTGTCATCACAATCTGATATAGCTAATACTAGAATTGTCTATAGGCCTGTCTCATTTTGTGTAGTTTAACTTATTATTTGGTAGATTTGTCTTATTAATATGTAATAAATAGCACCTTAATATTTGCTGAAAGCCTTTCATGATTCTTGAAATAATAGGTGTAAGTTCAGATATTAACACAGTGTATGAGCCTATTAAAATGACGCCTGTCTCTTTAAGACACGTCTTCCAGGGCTCTGGTAGCAAACAATTGGTGAGCACTAATCAAAGCAACTTCGCATAAGAGTCTCAGGGCTTCGTGAACAAGTACAGACCTGTGTTAGTGTTACACACTTAATATAGGTCTGCTTGAATGGCTTTCTTAATGTTCTTCTTTGTTGTTTGTTTTAAAATAAACACACTGACACACGGAACACGCACGTGTCTTAAAGAGACAGGCGTCATTTTAATAGGCTCATACACTGTGTTAATATCTGAACTTACACCTATTATTTCAAGAATCATGAAAGGCTTTCAGCAAATATTAAGGTGCTATTAATTACATATTAATAAGACAAATCTACCAAATAATAAGTTAAACTACACAAAATGAGACAGGCCTATAGACAATTCTAGTATTAGCTATATCAGATTGTGATGACAGCTGAACTAACACACCTAATGAAACATAAAAATCAAATGTTTTACCCATTCAAAATATTAAATGACTGTAAACCAGCCATCAACAACACACACTCCACATAAACCCTCCACATATCCCCAACACCAGATTGAGGCCGGGGAGAATCCCCGGCCTCGCCTACTCCCCCCCCCCCCATCCAAGCAAACACAAAAAAAAACACATACCGGACTCTGAACAGGGTTACCATACCTACAAAAAACCTGGACTCTTTTCAGGGTTGCCATACCTAAACAAAAAATAAACACAACCCCCCAAACCCCACTACCTCCACACCTCCCCAGGGTCACACGCCAACCCCACCCTCCCCCTCCGTTCCGGAGACCGGAGGCCTGGGGCTGCTGCTCCAGCTGGCGGAGGCGTCTCTGGGGTAGCTGGTTGCAGGGGCTGGCTGGATGGGCTCGGAGGAGGCCCGACAGCTGGGCCGCGGAGGTAGCTTCTCGGAGGGCCTGGAACAGTCTTTGAGTCACCCCCCTCCACCAGGGCGACGAGGCACGATCCCTCCCATCTCCTCCTGGAGCATGGGGCCTTGGGCTCCTGGTCCCCTGGCAGAGGGGCGGCTGGCCTGGGCTGCTCCAGGCTGGATCCGGGGGAGGCTAGTGGCAGACGATTGCCGGTGGCGGTCGCTGCGCTGCCTCCCCGCTCCTCCGCTGGCCGTCGCTGCCGTTCAGGGGGAGCTGGTGCTGGGGTGGCTGTCTTCGCCGCGGCTGGTGGCTCCAGTGCAGCTTGGACAGCCCTTCCGTGTCCCGTCCTGGTCGGAGGAGCCCCACATTGGGCGCCAGTGTAGCTTGGACAGCCCTTCCGTGTCCCGTCCTGGTCGGAGGAGCCCCACGTTGGGCGCCAGTGTGGCGGGGTTGTCCGGCCACACGCCACCTAAGTGGCTTTCTTTCGGGGCCCTCCGACACAGGACACGGGTAGATGTTATTCAAGGTGTTTATTTGGAGTTTCAGGCAGAATGGTACACGCCGAGCTGATGGTACTTCAAGTCATGACTGTGCTCCTCCTGGAGTGTGTGTGCTGATGGCTGGTTTATCCTGGGTGCCATGATTGCTCATGCACCACAGGTGTGCAGCCCCACCCAGCCATAGTCCAATTAGTCCGACTCAGGCCAGGTGAGGCTGTAAACCAGCCATCAACAACACACACTCCACATAAACCCTCCACATATAGTTTTCTGAACCACAATCTTGAACAATAAAGGCCATTTAAAGACAATGATGAGGATGAGGATGGTGGTGGTAACAGGCCTAATAAATATCAGAAATAACAATCTAAAACTAATGTCAACTAAACTGAAAGTAGGTTAAATGTGTTTAAACAACCAAGTGAAGACATGACACTCTGTTGATGCCGCCCTCTAATGAACAAAAGGTATAATGACAATGTGGTGATGTGAAGTCAACCTTGGAACCCAATCGGCTACCGTCTGACGACGATTTAGTCTCTGGGGGCAATGGCCAATATTTCTGAGTTTCCTGTGTAGCCAGCTGATATCCGGGCCAAGACTTCCTCTTCCGTGCGCCAGTCATTGATTACAGTCCGATTAACAAGTTGAAACACGTGAACGGAGTTGAAGTTAAGAGACGACGTCTACGACCGGATTGTTTCCCAAGTAGCCTTTCCACAAGTAGCTCATAAAAAGCTAAAACGTCGTCAGATGACAGCCAATGGGTTCCCAGATTGCATGTCGGCCGATGCGTTCCGCCTCTGTTGCTCTCCACACGGACTGTTTACCCGGATGCGACCAAAGCCGCTCAAACATGTTTGGTCAATACTACTCGGACTACAAATGGAAACCAGAACGCTTCCAATTCCAAAATATTATCCCTTTGACTACAGTTCTGCATTCATATGCAGATACCTGTTTATAGAGGTTAATGTAAAGTAAATGAGTCATGTTCGTTTCGCAATGCAGTTTTCAAGCTCCACGACA
Organism: Merluccius polli; assembly: GCA_030340625.1. NCBI lineage: Eukaryota > Metazoa > Chordata > Actinopteri > Gadiformes > Merlucciidae > Merluccius > Merluccius polli. Next base: position 21,372 of record JAOPHQ010004084.1, read on the forward strand.
CATATTGTAATGTTTTCATTTTCCGATGTTTCGTGGCACGATATTTTGTCACACCCCTAGGACCATGTATTTAATTACATTTTTCTGGTATTTATTGCACCTCTCGTACCTAATGGCACCTTACAGGCCAGTACATCTGGCCATCTCCTACGTTGTTGAAAAGAGAGAGGTGAGGGAGGGGGTATTCAATTGGTTGTAATCTGCAACTTCACCGCAAGATTCCACTAAATTGTACAAATTGCACCTTTAACGCTTGTTAGATGTATAAACTGCCTTAAATTACGAACTTACAATGAAAACGTGACTTTGCGTTTCCATTGGCTTTAATAATAACTATATTCAACATCATACACATAATAATTTCCATTCTTACATTGTTTTTGTTTGGTTCACTTTTTGCACAAATTGTTGGCCTATTATACTTTTTTAATGCAAAAAAAGTCATTTATTGACTGATTGACATTGTAAAATTTATTTTGGCCATACATCCAACAAAATATAACTTTTAATTACATAAATGTGTCTGCCTGATTAAGACCTTTTCACAGCCTATCCTTAAAATGCATTGGTTGTCCAATAAAATAAGCAATATTATGAATTAAACTTGATTGTGGGCTTATTTTTCTCAACTTGTACAAGAGGTAGATCTTTGCTAATATTTTGACTTGATCTTAGGCTTAAAAAGGTTGGTGACCACTGCTCTTGAACTCTTGACGGTGGATTTTTGGTCAATATATCTAAACAATAGGCAAATTATAAAGTACCCTGCGCTAAACAACAGCCTAACTAAAGCGCAATTAAACCAGATACGTCTCAAGTTTCAAAATGTTCCCAGTAGATACCACATTAAAATCGCTGTTGGCTGTGTATCCCACAAACTCTACAACAGTGAAAAGCAGGTAAAAAACAGTGTGGCCAGTGGAGCTCTGGTGTGAATTTAACAAACAAGCTGTATAAAATAAACTAAATAATAAAACTGACTTTCAATGTGTACATTGATGGAAACTATCGCGGACTAAAAAAAAGCAGCAACAAAACTAGCAGTTTTGAGAGTACTCATTTGGACCATTGATTAGATTAGTCTTTTTGGTATTTCTTGCATCCCTAAAACATACTCAGTTGTAGTATGACAGGCTGATTCCCAATAACCTGTCCTGTGGAAGAGAAATTATCCATTTCTGTCTGAGTGTTTTATGGGGAAGGAGGTGGCACAGTTCATTATAGCCTGTGTTTTATAGGGTTTTTGGGTTTACATTTTAATTAGATTCTGTTGTGGATTCTAGCTGATTCAGACAAACATTGCATCACTAAAGAACATGACATCAAGATAAAAAGACAGTTGTGAAAATTAATGGGTTCTCACTCTCTTGCGTGCGAGGGTGGGGACATGTTACGTCACGATCAATGAATGAGAATGGCACAACATAACCGTAGGCCGCAGAGCTGTTTGGCGACTGCCCAAGCAGAAACGGGACGTGCACAAGCCAGAAAGAATCTGCCAGACGTCGGAAGAGGCGGCTTTTGTAGTTGATGCCCCACCCACAATTAGGAACCACGACAGGACGCAATTACGCCTGTAGGGAACAGAGAGAGAAAACCAGCAGAGCGCAAAACACTGCGCAACAGCGCAAAACACTTCAACTTCCTCTACTAGCGTAACAGGGCACAAGAGAGTGAGGTGGGGGGCTGATCTAATGGTTGAATAGTTCCAGTGAATATTAAATGAAGGTTGTCAAAAGTATCGATACTTACTTTTTTGATATGTGTTTAAAACGCCTGCCATACTCTTGCATCTTGACTGTCTCGCAGCATCATGGCCTGGCGTGTTTTTGTTGCCTTGTACTCCTCGACCACGGATGTTACTGGCAGCTGCAGCTTGCTGCCTGTACTGTACAGGCCAATGGAGCAGAAACTTTTCAGGACCCCCAGCCATCTCCTCAGGTAGGTGTTCATCTTCCTCCCAAGCCCCTCAACAGTAGTGATGGGTACCTAGTAAATGGGCAATGGCCAGAGCAGTCTGTGAAGCACCCCATGTTGGTATTCCCAGGCCTTATACTTACTGGGTAGGCCACTCTTCTCCAGAGATGTCATCCAGGTTTCAGCTTGAACAAGCATCTCCTTCACACTCCTTGTCATTGATGTACCACTTCCCCAAGCTCTTCACCGGTTTCTCTTGGACCGTTGGGATGTTGTCCTCTCTTATCTTGAAGCGAAACTGATCCTGGACACGCCCCCTCCTCAGTACCAGGCTTCTGGATTTTGCAGGTTTGAACTCCATCCTTGCCCAATCGGTGAACTCGACCAAGTCCTCCAAAATCCATCTCCCTTCAGGTACTGATTTGACTGTGATGGTGAGGTCGTTCATGAATGCCCTGATGGGCGCCTATTGGATGCCGCTTGCCAGTACTGCACCACAATGTAAATTCTCTGCTGATTTGATGAGAAGGTTAAATGCTGCAGAAAACAGGATCACCGAGAATGTGCACCAAGTAACAATATTTACCTCCAGTATCTGCCAGTCAGTGGTGAAATTCCCGCAGGTGAAACGCATATTGAACTTGTCGAAGTAGCACTCCAAGAGCTTCTGGAATCGCTCAGGGACATGGTAGGTCTTCAGTGTTGTTTCCACTAGCTTGTGGGGTATCGTACCATAGTCATTGGTTAGGTCGAGCCACAATACTATCAGGTCACCATGGTTCCTCTTCGTATCCTCAATGATCTTAGAGATTACACTGGTGTGCTCAAGACAGCCAGGTACCCACGGTACTTCACTCTTCTGAACTGAAGTGTCCATATAGTCATTGTCCAACATGAAAGTGGTTAGCCTCCTTGCCAGAATCCCAAAGACGTTTTTGCCTTCCACGTTGGGGAGTGAGATGGTACGGAATTGTTTGATCTCTGTGGATTTTTCTTCCTTCGGATTGAAGCATCCCTCAACAACCAACCAACCGTCAGTAAGGAAATTCGTCCTCCATGCCACCCTCAGTAGTGGAATGCCATTTGGTCCAGGGGCTGATTTTCCTCTGGCCTTCTTGAGAAAGTTGTTGACTTCCTGCCAGCTTGGTTCCTCTGCACTGAAGGGGATAGTTGGTTCGGCTGGTTTGATGAGTTTCTCCATCTCCTCCAAGCTGTCCTCTCTTCTAGGGTCACTATGGACTTGACAAAGGTGCTCCCCCACCTGCTCTTTTGTTGCTTTCCACTCCCCTGATCTTTTGTTGCCCAGAGGTTTTGACAGATATTTCCGTCACTTCCTGTCCCTGTGGTGGCACTCAGCTTGGCGCAAGATCTTAATGCGCTCCCTCAGGTTGTCTCGGATTTCAGTGAGTGCTGGTTTCTCAACCTCTGTTGCTTCATGAAAAGCCTTCTTCAGTCTCCGCAGATCGCCTCTTAGGATTGCTATCTCCTTCAGACGTCTGTTTTCCTTTGGCTGGGTGTTGGATCTGACTTTTAGCTCCTTCCCGAAGCGATCAATCCCTATGCTCCAGGGCCCAGTATTTCAAAACTTGTAATCCGGATCAGGATAATCCAGATAATGAAATCCTCCTTTTCTCAGTCATGGATCAAGGTGATTCTGCTGACTTTATCCGAGTATTTCAAAACACTGGCAGGGTGGATCACCGTGATCCCGATCTGGGCGGAGACGGATTTCCAAATCTCGTGACTGCGCCTCCGGGTTGAAAAATGGCGGACTACCTCACGAAAGGAGCAGCTGGGAGCGCGACTTCCACATAAAAAATGTAAGTTTACCATCGTCTAATGTGTAGCGGTTTTAAGACCATACGAACGCCAACTTCTTGAATCGTCCCCTAATTAAAACCAGACCGTGGCGATCTCTAATTGAGCCGCGGCCGCGCTAACGGTAGCTAACTTGGCTCCATTGACTTGTGTGTTAAGCAGCTAGCGGGCTAGCGAGGAAGCGGCTTTGTTGATGAATTTTGCGGTCTATGGTTTAACTTAAAAGGGAATTAATTGGTTGTACATCATACCGTAACTTTTTAAACTATCGCCAACCTGTTCAGAGTTTATTAGCGTTACGTCATTGGCAGTAGCGTACCGTGGGGTTTAAGTCAGGGCCTTCAGTAACAAACTCCACCAACGGCCAACCCCCAAACACTATTATGATGTTATGCTACTGCATAACATCCACAACAAGACAGTTGATCTTCAGCAACAACAACAGCGCACACGCACACCACTTTGCATTACCGCAGAGCTAGAGTAATGCAGCATCACCATCAGATCTTTCCTTATGTCACTCTGCAACCAGATTGGACATCACACACATGACACAAAAACAAGTGTTCACAGTTATTGTTGTTATGTTCACCGGATGCTTTCACAACTTCAACAGATTCAATAAAGTAGCCTATAGCGACAATATTACAAGTGCACCGCCAGTTCATTAACAAAAATTAAACATACAAGTAGGCCTTTATGCCACATATTTTACAACAGCTATTCCAGCCAGAATATTAAGCCCACAGGAGTAGTAGTGAACGGGTTAATTTAATATGCTTATTAAGCGGCATCCACACACAGCATTACCATTAAGCCTACTGCCCAGATTCCAGCAATATATTTGTGTTTCCAACCATTACAAAAAATGCATTATAAACTAAAGTACCACAACAACATTATCGCTCCTACACAGTGCAAAGTAAAACTCACCCATCACTTGTAGAGGAAATCCATCCTCCGATCCTTTCGGAGGAAACGTTCAATGACCTCCTCATGCAGTCGGGCGTCCTGTTTTAGTTTGATGAGCAGCTCCTTCTCGATGGCAATAGATGCCAGTGCAGAGAGTCGGGCCTGTCCGGTTGCATTCCACGAGTACGTTTTGATGCGCTTGAGAGCTGAGAAAGATCGCGTGCTAGCCGCTAGCCAGTCATAGCGGCTGTAGTTGCACTCTGTAAGTGCCGCACAAAACCTTTACCGGCCTGGGTCAGCCCATCCAGCTTCGGTGTAGGTCTTCCTCTTGAAATTAAATCTGTCTTCTCTCCAAACGATCGCCTTGAAAAAGGCAAATGAAGGAGATCAGAAACAGGATCGCTAGGTGGTGTGAGGGCGGTGGCCATAGTAGTTCACTATCAACTCTCTCACTAACCGCTAACGATTAAAAATTCACTGATGACATCACCGAGGGCCAGTGCCGGCATATTGCTGGGCCCTGGGGCCGTTCTATTACTACACATCAACATTTGATTGGCTGATTACACACGTCAGTCAAATTTATTATCCAATGGGAAGTGGCAGCTTCAGCGAAAGGATAGCAATACTTTTAGTGCTGGCCCCGCTGGTCCATGTAGCTGTGATGCGTTATTCAGCTGAGCTCAGCCTTACAAAAAAAAAGGTTTTCCTTCTGGAATTATGTTGTAAGTACTGAAAAAAATATGGAATTAAGATTCGTTCAGACACAAATTAATGTAATTTAGAAAAAAATAATATATATATTATTTAGATTTTGACAGGGCCAGCAGAGCAGGCCCTGCTGGCCCTGACGGCCCACCACTGGTCATTGGCTACACAGCAGACTTAGGAAACGTAACGTTACACGGTACAAGTATTAACTATACGGTTCATTCAGAAGTGTCAGGATGCTATAGTAATGCTGGGGATGATATCATGCTTTTGTGTACATAAACAAAGATACTCATACACCTTCTCTTTCTTCTACTTTCAGAGTCCACTCACAGCCATGGACCTCAGCTACTAAAGAAAACCGTATGAGTGCTGGAAATCCTTGGAAACGCTTTAATTGTATTGATACATTCAAGGTTTTCAAGTTGTTGGATTCTGAATAAAGTGCTTGAAACTGCTTGAAATTGTAATTGCATTACTTTCATGGTATATAGCTTGTTCAGTGACACAACTAGAAACAGTTTTTCATCCTAATTTGTCTCCCTTATATAGAAGGCTCTCATTAAACATAATTATGGTCATTTATAGCAAAATAGCATCTGATTTGATTAAGTCAAATAATCAGTTTGTACACAAACAATGAAATACATTGCTGCATGTTTTAAAATCACATTCAAGCTATTTCCAAACATTTTAAAAGTGCATTTTTAAGCTTCTGACTGAAGTCAAATTTGTCTTCATTTAATCAGAAGCATGAAAATATACATTGAAAATGCTTGGAAAGTGCTTCAATGTGCAGCATGATATAAACTGTGACACTGAAAAAATGCAAGTGCACACATCTCATAGTTTAGCCAGTGTTGGGGAGCTAGCTGACGAGCCACTCAACCTCTCGTCGTGTGTTCCTCACACCTGTGGAGGCTACAGAGGGTGACCCTTCAACCAGCACCAGTATTGCTCCACCCGATCCACCACAAGAGGTTCGTGGGCCAGAGCCAGAGCGTCGGAGACGGAAGAGGCATGCCGGTGATGAGGATGCTTATCAAAAGCTCCTCAAAATGGAGACCGAGAGGGCAGTCAAACAAATTGAACTGGCCAATGAACAAATAAAGCTGACGCAAAGAAACAGAACTGAAAATAAAGCTATTAGAAAAACAGCTCACTTCTGACCTCTGAGCTGGGTTAGGTCCTGTTTTAGTTAGTGGCCACATTATTTGAAATGTCTGTTTTGTTGGAATTAAAGTTTGTTTGGAGCCTGCATTCCTGTTGTCTTTCTCTGATGTTTTGGTACATGCAAGTTACAATGTTTGAAACTAGAATTTGAGAAATAGGTCTGTAATTGTTACTCTTATTTACAGCAGTTTCAGAAAGTGAGGTCAAATATTTTACTATACTTTACATTTCTTACAATTAGGCTGTTTTATTTTTATTTTTATTTATCAAGTCAAGTCAGTCAGCTTTATTGTCAAATATGCTATATGCAAGACATACAGCACAGATGAAATTACAATCCTCTCGGACCCACGGTGCAAACAGGCAATAAAAAAATAATAATTTCTATAAGTAGAAAAGATAAGTAAACAATCAACAATTTAACAGATATAAATAAACAGTCAACAATCAACAAGACATGAGCTAAACAAACAAAAATTTAACAGACATAAAATAAAATAAACAATCAGAAATTAAGGCAAGTATTTAAATAAGTGAGGTATTTAAACAGGTGAGGTAGTGCGGAGTAGTGCAAATAAACAGTGGAAAGTGAAATGTGTGAGTGAGTGTGTGTGTGTGTGTGTGTGTGTGTGTGTGGGGGGGGGGGGGGGTCAGGGGGCAGAGGGGGGGGGGGGAGTGATGGTAGAGCAGGGAGGGAGTTGAGTCTCCTGACAGCCTGGTGGAAGAAACTGTCTTTGAGCCTGCTGGTTTTTGCCCGGAGACTCCGCAGTCTCCTCCCTGACGGTAGTAGGCTGAAGAGGTTGTGAGATGGGTGGGTGGGGTCACCTGCAATCCTGATTGCTTTGCTGGTGATGCGGGTGTTATAAATGTCCAGAAGGGGGGGGAGAGAGACACCAATGATCCTCTCAGCTGCTCTCACGATGCGCTGCAGAGCCTTGCGGCAGGACACGGTGCAGGCGCCGTACCACACGGTGATGCAGCTTGTCAAGATGCTCTCAATGGTGCCTCTGTAGAAGGTGTGCATGATGGGGGGCGGGGCTCCTGCTCTTCTCAGTTTCCGGAGAAAGTACAGGCGCTGTTGGTCTTTTTTGGTCAGTGATGCAGTGTTGTGGCTCCAGGACAGGTCTTCAGAGATGTGCACACCCAGGAACTTGGTGCTGCTCACCCTCTCCACTGCAGCACCGTCAAATTTATTTTTTAATATTTATTATTATTTGTTAAAAGTAAAACACTAACACTTTAGATTAAGTGTAATGAACATCTTGAGTAACAATATCTAGGAGAAGTGGAGCTGAGACTTAATCTAATTGAATCAATCTCAGTGAAATCCACCTCTGAGGTGGGATCCAAATAATCCTGAAATGTTGGTATCAAGTTGATCCAGATATCTGCCTTAACTTTTGAAATACCCAAATCCAGCCTTTAATCTGGATTCAAGGGAGGATTGGATTACCAAAGCAGAATCCTGATCTTCAGGATCAGGATTATCTGGATCTGTGTTGAAATACCCAGTTTTCAGATCAGATCTAGATTTAATCCAATCCGACCAGGATAATCCTGTCAATCCCTTTTGAAATACTGGGCCCAGATGATTGAAGACATGGCCCTGAGCTTCTTCCCCATGTCTCTTACAATGGCTGCTTCCAGCACCTGGTCCATGTCGTGATCAAACATCTCCCATTCCCTCTTTGCTGCTGTGGCAGGCCAGTTCACAGGCTCTTTCCGGGCATCTCCTGCTCAGGTGTAATGTGCAGGTCGTCTTGTGTCCCGAGTGCCTTTGCTCTCCCTATGGTGCCTTGTATGGGGGGCAGAACAGCATCACTAATGTACCAGACTCCTCTGGTACATTTTTTATTACCTGCCCCCCTCTTTGTCACATGCCCAGAGATTCTGAGGACTGTGGTTTTACTCCTGCCCCGGCCTCTCCTCTGTCTCACCAGGTTGCCCTGCGCGTTGCACATTACTGGTAGGTTGCGAGCACTTCATCTTTGTCTGATGTGTCTTCAGACCTCTTTCGTTTTGGCATATCTTCCCACATCTGCAGACCCGGGATAAACATGAGACTTCACATAACCACGGGATAAAAACGGCTTAGCCCAGAGGGGGGTCTGGTGGAAATTTTGAATTTCTAAGATGCGATTTCCTGCATTCTAGTCCATTTTAGGGTGACCTGCTGGACATTGGCAAATCCTAAATCCCTTCTAATTCATAGCCTACATTTTCAGTTGCAGGGCCTGCTCAAGACAATAATGGAAAGAAACAATAACCAGAAAATCTACTAGAGATTTTTATGTAAACTACAATGGCAAAATTGAGACTTATAAATTTGAGACTAACTTTCAGTAGATTCAAAGTAGGATTGCAGAGATGGATTGTTTGTTTGTTTGTTTGCTTTTTTGTATTTTAGAAGTGGTATGCCCACTGTGCTTAGCCAACAATAGGCCCATGATTTTGTAGCGAAGTATTATCCATGCTGTTGCATGTCTTTTCCACTAGATAGCAATGAAAACTCAAGAATGGGGGCCATTGTTAGCTAATATACTATAACACCTTCAAAGTTATTTTTCACCACCCCAATTTCATCGACACACCTTCATCCATCAAATTATGTCTTCTTACCCATGTCTTGTCATGTTAAATGCCTTTTTCTTTTTAAAGGAAGAGACTGAAAGGTTTCTCCCACTGACTGAAATATCAGTGCATTATCATTATCATCTGAATTTAATTTTAATTTAAAATAATAATGATAATGCACTGAAGTATTATACATACGGTATGCACACAAATTACTACATTGTTTTAGAGGTTTGTCCGCATCTATCACTCTGGTTGAACTCATTTGCGTGAGTTAAAAAGGGGTCAACGTTCAATGAACTTGAATACGGACGCAAGCTGAAAGTAAAGAGACTAGACTGTCTCTTTAACGATGTTACCGATGCGAGGCTGGTGCTAGACTGCACCAGCCTCGCATCGGTAACATCGTTAACATGTTGGCTGCTGGTCAAACAGCGCAGCAACGCGATAGCTGTACTTTTCTTGTCTAAATCGTTAATAAAGTTTGAGTTTAAAATAACCGATATGTCAGACATGGATATTTTTTACCTCTTGATGATATTCTGTGGACTCCACAGTGTGGACCTCAACGTTTTAATTTAAGGTAACATTTGGTAGGCTACTAACACCCAACACTGTACAATATAGACTATTTTGTGTAAGGGGAGGAATTATCATAGCAGCCTAGCTAGCCAATGCGGGCTATTTAGCACTAGCTTCTAGCACTACTGCTCCCGGCTAGCAGCTATGGCTAGCACTAAACACCAAAGCGCGCAATTGCTGCCGGGCTAAATCAAGGTCATTTCACTGACCTGAAACATATGACAGGTCATTGGCAGGGGCTGCTGCTGCTGCTACGGTATCACTGGATGTTGGTTTAGTAAAGAAATGTCTAATGTCCATGGTAATGTTTGTTACACACCCTGAGGCTACTTGAACAAGACTGCTGAGAGACGTCAATGTTTAGAACACTTTTAAGAATTTAGAGTTTAGAATCTATATGAATCTATCTGTTGGCGGCAATGACTATTTATTATACAGTCTATGGTTGGCGGAATTTTATTTTTCTTGTTGTGGCGTGTTGAAATAGTCTGAGGGAAATTAAGGTTTTTGTTGTTGGCAATTATTTGCCCAGTAATAAGGCTTAATGTAATGTATAGGGAACATGGTGTCAGGGTTGTCATAACTTCAAAAGCTTAAAAAAGATCCGGGGCTTTTGAAATGAGAAAAGCCACCCCCTCGCACCGCCCCTGCTTCAGACCATCTTTACATCTCCCATTCCTCTTCGAAATTACATATATATATATACTGTATATATACTGTATATATATATCAGGTCAAGCAATAGCTCAAGTACTCCGCACAGCTGCATCCAGTGCCTAGGCTAGGCTGCCCTCTGCTGGCCATTTTGCCAGCAAAGGTAACAACTAACTCGTTTCTGATTGAGATGGTTGCCTAAATATAGATAGGCACAACACATTGTGTTATCTAGATCCAGTAATTAAATACCGCCTCTTCAGAGTCACCATATTTCAATGGCTAAAATGTAGACAAAAGTTGGTTGACAATTGTTTCCATATTGTTCCTGTAGTCCTGAGCGTGGACTGTGTGTGTATGTGAATGGTGGGGGCAGAATGCGGTGAAGGAACTCACGTGCAAAGCGAGCCAGAGGGCGCCGGTTGTTCTCACCAGCCTCATTGGCAACTGTGGGAAAGAGGAACGGGATTTATGACCGTGGAGAAAAAAATGTACACCGTTGACCATTGGTGCATTCTATTTGTTCTTGTTTTATAGTGAATATATGTCTAGTTAATTGACTCAAGTTGATAGACAGACACAATGAATGAACTAGAGTCAAGTCTCAATGACCATGTTAAAGAGAAGAGGTTGTTACCAGGGTAACAGACCATGGCGTTTAGTGGTGTCAATCTCAAGAAAAATATGTGCTCAGTAAAGATCCAATATGTTGATTCTAGAATGAACAGCTTCCTGCAAAACTGCGAGTATCAAGTACCAACTTGCTTTCTACATTAGACAAACTACATTTCTTTTAAATGCAATTTTGTAATTGATTTGATTGTGGATTTGGGCCGTGTGTGAGGACTGCCTTATGAGCCTCACAGACACAACATAAACACTGGACAGACATCTTCATCTTTTATAGCCTATATTCAACTTCCACAGTGCACATACAAAAACCAATCAAATAATTACGGTTTTTCATTTAGCATACTTAAATCTTTATCTTTTGAATACAAACATTTTTAGTTAAATGTTGTTTGTTAATGGTAGGTGACAAGTACACAAACATGCACAAAAAACATGTTCTCAGTTGCCACATTAAAGGGGCTATAGATGATATCCTGAACATTAATATAGCAGCAAACAACTATTGGCTATGTAGAGATATAGTGGAGTAATGGCGTCCTGACCAGACAATGAAGGCACCCTCCCTCTGTGTGTTGTAATCTGAGCTTCTATTTTCTTTGTTTTGGTATCCGGGCTGGCAACGCGTTCATGATAACACACGCGCCGTGCATGAGATGAGTTAAGAAGGTAAATAACACTCCCAATTGTTGTTGTTTGAGATGCTGGTGCTCTAGTGTGACATCTTGTGGCTAAATATATTGTCTATAGTCACTCATTTCAACATCACAAACATACTAGTACTACTTCTACAATCCTGAGTGCATTTTTTAGGTTGACACTATGTAGGCTGCTACTAGTCATTAGGCCTAACCATAGGTGTTAAAAAAGAAACTGAAAATGTTGTTTTACAGGTAATATAATATATTCAATTTTGTTCAGCCCTGGATAATGTTGATACTCTGATATACACATGATATCAGTTGTGCTTTTATATTAAAGAATAAGCCTATTAAACTTGTTTTTACCTTTAAGAGGGTTTTAACCTTTAGATGGCAGCAAAGTCAAAACTAGTCTTCTAGTTTGGACTCACTTCAAAGGTCAATATTTGTGTGTCCTTTGCCCGAATCACACCAGCACGGTTGGACGAGTCTCCTGTATGTCAAACAATGAGCCATGTTGTGTTTCTAATTAGCATCATATGCTTGAGGTCCTATGATACTTTAAATTCCCAAGGATGTTTATGTCAAACATTTGGGCAGCAATACAACAATGTTTGTGTCCATATTTTAGATCAGCCTGTTCTGTCTGGTGGGAAGGTCGCTGGTTCAGACACACAAACAACCCATGGGTCTGCCAACATGTCAGGTCACGCTGTGTTTTTCTATAGTTCTTTATAATAGGTCTGTGTAATCTCAGAGGGCTTCAAGAGCTCATGCTAAAGACATGAGCGTGACGATAAACCCCAGCCATGTAAAGTCACACATCCCGCGTTACTGTGACCTACGGCAGCACTGTGTGATTTTATTATATATGGTGCCCATGTTGATTAGAGTAAGAAAAACAGAACTAAGAGAATAGCCATTTAAAGCTACAATATGCAAGATTGTTATGCTATAAAACAAACTAATTAGAAGACTACAGTGAACTAGGTTCATTGACCAGAGAAATCAAATTCTAGGATTTTTCAGCAGGCTCACCTTTTCTGGACAATTTCTGGCAACAGCAAATCAACAGCCAGTTGACATTGGGGTTTAGAAAGAACAGCAAGAGGGAGGAGCAGAGCTGTTTAGACTGTAGCTTGAAATATAACATTTTGCATATTGTAGCTTTAAGGAAGAACCTTTTGTTGTATTTTCTGTAGAAGTATACAGGCTATATGCATACATCCATGTGTTACTAAGCTGGCTCTCTGTCTCTAATGTCAGACATCTTCATATCAACTAGTCCCTGCTGTAATGCAAGACCCTGCACGGGACTCCCATATCTCTGGTAAAAATGAAAGCAAAGTTAATGCCTGAGGTGTGTGCCCTTTTTCATCTTTGTGTCTTGACATTTGGACGTGATGAAGGTGGGAACCATGGGGCCTGGGGGTTAGGGGTGGGGGGACTGAATGGACATGAATGACACCCTGGCAGAGGTTGTCTGCAGAGTCCTCACTAAAAGACGCATTTCTTCTGACTGCATGCCTTATAGACTGTGCTTGCCTTATAGACTTTGTGTAGCCTTCAATGAAAGGCACGACATCCAGCGAAACCAAATACGCCCACAGGCCCACACCACATAAACACACACTATTATACTGATTTATTTGCTTAATGCATTAACATTGGCCTGGGAAGAACCAAATTGGCCTTTCACAGTGCGGAAACACTGTGCTTTTTTAAATGTAATTAATTAGTTTAATTTTTTTAGAATAATTACATAGGCTTGTTAATGTTAAAAATCCGAACAACTGCTGTCCAAACAAACAATTCTCAAGACTAGGATAAGGAATAAGGAATTGAGAAGGTAATGTGTTTGTCCTTCCTTAACAACCCTAATCAATGTTTAGCTGCTTGAAATGTTCTTTTGTCCTATCGTAAGTATACTCCAGGGGTCTGTGCACTCAATTTGACTGAAGTGAAATCCCATTTATTTATATCACACTCTATCACAGGGCTTTACAGGCACACGTCCAGACGCTCCTGTACAACACCATTCATTCATGATCATGCAAACAGGAGGATGGGATTTTTAGATAATTTACTGCAATCAATCTTCAGGAAATGTATTTCACTAGAACACCTCGTAGGCACAACTTATCAACAACACAGAATTCAAACATAAATTCTATATTCAAACCAGAACAGAACTCGTCGAAGAAGTGTCTTGGGAGGGGTCTGGAATCTGTCTGTGTGTGGTTCAGGATAGCTAAAGGAAGAAGAAGAAGAAGAAGAAGAAGAAGAAGAAGAAGAAGAAGAAGAAGAAGAAGAAGAAGAAGAAGAGAATGACAATGCAAATAAGAGAAAGAAGAGGGGGAGAGGATAGAGTCACTCTTGGAAGAGAGAATCTGGGTGCTGGTTTGGTGGAGTTTAGAGGAGAGGCCACTTCATTAGCCATAATTACTCCCTGTGCTCACTTGGCCCACTAATCTGGTAGTGCCCTGACGACCAACAACACACACGCACACTCACGCACGCAAGCACACACAAATACAAACACACACACACACACACACACACACACACACACACACACACACACACACACTATCTGGTAACTACATCTAATGCTGTGCACTAGTCCCCCAGGCACCACATAGGTAGGAGAGTTCTGTGTGTGTGTGTCTTGATGAGGTCTCCATAGGATTCTCTGGTACTGATAACAAGCAAAATGCCCTGTGCCAAACACACACACACACACATATATTATTTGTAGGTTGTTTATGATGTCACTTTCATCAGCCATCTCCATTGGTCCCCATAGCAACAATGCTCAGTCACTATGCACATTCGTTCTTAGAAAACACACACACACACACCGTTCTTGAAGGGAGTGCCCTAATCAGAACACACCAACAGTCTATACAAATACAGTGTTTGAGTTGGAATCAAAAAGGTGCCAGTACTCTAAAACAGCATCTGCGCAGGCATTATTTTCATGTTTCCCTCTTGATACAAAAAACGCAAACATTTCTAATTTAAAAAAAACTTCAAATGTATTCTTTCAATTATTAATTATGCTTTCTCAGCTTGCTCTTTGTCCCAGACAGCCATCGCTTCTCAGCATATCCGCAAATTAAACACACACACACACACACACACTGTTCAAAGGCTCCAGTGGATTTTCATTTACATGACCGTCGGTAGTAAGGTTATCACAAACAGTTTCGACCCCTGACTGCTTTCTTTTGGCGTTTTAAGCCATGCTTCCAAAGACATTTTCTTTACGTGAGCGAATAATACTGAGAGTCAGAGCGAGGACAGACAGGAAGTCTGCGTAAGCTATGTCAAATGATATGAGATAATAAGCTGGAATGTCACTAGCTTTTTAAGAACTACCACTGTCAGTGCACTGTCAGTGCTCACCACTGACAGGCTCAGATTGTGATCATAACAACATTATGGAAAGGATACCTACAGAGAAATAAAACATGTGTCTTTGGCTTGAGCCGGTCTGTTTGTTATTGTGTGTAACCAACACTCATTCAAGGAGAATTCTGACATATCGCAAGTCTAGATTGATAGAATGGTGGAAACGTGAGGGACAAATCCTGCACCGGCAGGAGTTTGTTGTGTTGGACTACAGAAAGTGTAGCTGTTATCTAAAGGATAAAAAAGCAATGCTTCAATGCTTGCACATTTCCAAATTGCCAACAAAATGTCCCGCAACACTTCACACGGCATTCATAGAACCTTTGTTGGATAGGTAATTTAGTAGTAATTTAGTACTAGTAATTTAGTCTTCTAATTAATGTGCTACTAATGGATGTGAATGCTCCTGTCCACACACAGCACCTTGTAGACCAGGTCTGCAGTGAATATTTGGACCTGGATGACTACTGCCAGCCAAAGAATTCTATGGCACTTTTTCCTAAAGAAAAATACAGTGGAGAGACCTTCTGCAGACAGAGTGAAGGTAATGTAATTAGCTAAGTTATTGTGTTGACCTGGTATCAGTACACACAAAAGCATGGCAGGATGACAGCAAAAACAATCAGTTTTTTTACTAAGTCAATAAGCCAGTAGTATGTGCAAAATATCAACCGAGTCATGATTGATCAAATATCGATGTAGATTCATTTCCCCTTTTCAGCAGTTGACATTCATAATAACAGAATAAGTCTTATCAACATGCTGACATTATATGGGTAATATTGTTGCCAAATGTGTGTAAAAATGTCATATTATTACTTAGCTATTATACAACCTTTTCACTACCGAGTGATTTCATGTGCGGCGATGAGACAGTGAACTAGAACTATACACTAATATTGTACAAATATTAATTTTCGAAACAAAGTCAACAATGGGTTGTAAAGCCCATCTATGAATGCACCAAGTAGGCCTTCAGTCATGACCTCATGGAGCCTGTCCTAAAGAGAGAGGACCAGAGGGTTGTTTACGAAGAGCCTTTGCCCTGTCGTCAACCACGCCAAAGAAGACTCCGCTCCTGTTCAAAGGACCGATAAGGAAGATTTACTAGCTCAACATATCTTAAGGCTCAAACAATAGTCGAGCTGAGTGACTAGCCAACAGCTTGATTTTCTTGTAAAACATTTATTATTCTGTTCTATACATTATTTTTATAACAGCGTTTGTGAAGTGTCTTGTGGGATAAGTGTATACAGAATTACAGTCCCTGACAAAAGTCTTGTCACTTATCCATTTTGTAGAAACAACAGCTTATAACCTGACTTTTAATTAATCCATTGGTTTTAGAAATGGCTCATATGAAAGCTAAAACCCTCCCAAATTATGTTATATGTAATATACTAAAATGAATTTGCTTCACTGAAGAAAGATTGATCATTTAATGAACACAGAAAGGTCAGATTTTGGCAAGACAAAAGTTTTGTCGCCTACAGAGAGTAATGTGAAATTTGAACAAATAATTCACTTCAAATACAAAAATATGTTGCATAACATCAGTGAATTAAGTAGTGGTGCTGTGAGATCCATATTTAATATCTTGTATGACTTCCATGAGCTTGAAGGACTGCATCTCCATGCAGTTCGACTCCATGCGGTTCGACAATGATTCATACAATTTATAGATGAAGTCATCAGGAATAGCAAAGAAAGCAGTCTTACATGCCTCCCAGAGTTCATCAAGATTCTTTGGTTTCGTCTTCCATGCTCCCTCTTTCATTCTACCCCAGACATGCTCAATGATGTTCATGTCTGGTGACTGGGCTGGCCAGTCCTGGAGCACCTTGAAAGATCAAGGTGCTCCAGGACTTCACCTTGAGGAACTTTGATGTAGAGATGGAAGTACACATCACAGCTGCCGCAAATATTGCAGGAGACCTACTGGAGCCCGCATGGATCCGAGATTCACCCATGTTTGGTGGCGGAAAAATCATGGTCTGGGGTTACATCCAGTATGGGGGTGTGCGAGAGATTTGCAGGGTGGAAGGCAATATCAATAGCCTAAAATATCAAGAAGTATTAGCTACCTCTTACATTCCCAACCATAAAAGGGGTCAAATTTTGCAGCAGGATGGTGCTCCATCGCATACTTCCATCTCTACGAAGGCGAAGAAGATCAAGGTGCTCCAGGACTGGCCAGCCCAGTCACCAGACATGAACATCATTGAGCATGTCTGGGGTAGAATGAAAGAGGGAGCATGGAAGACGAAACCAAAGAATCTTGATGAACTCTGGGAGGCATGTAAGACTGCTTTCTTTGCTATTCCTGATGACTTCATCAATAAATTGTATGAATCATTGTCGAACCGCATGGATGCAGTCCTTTAAGCTCATGGAAGTCATACAAGATATTAAATATGGATCTCACAGCACCACTACTTAATTCACTGATGTTATGCAACATATTTTTGTATTTGAAGTAAATTATTTGTTCAATTTTCACATTACTCTCTGTAGGCGACAAAACTTTTGTCTTGCCAAAATCTGACCTTTCTGTGTTCATTAAATGACCAATCTTTCTTCAGTGAAGCAAATTTATTTTAGTATATCAAACATAATTTGGGAGGGTTTTAGCTTTCATTTGAGCCATTTCTAAAACCAATGGATTAATTAAAAGTCAGGTTATAAGCTGTTGTTTCTACAAAATGGATAAGTGACAAGACTTTTGTCAGGGACTGTATATCAGATAATTCTGAACATGTCCTCTGCCTCCTTGAACCCAAAGTAAGTGTGGGTGGGGGAGGGGTATTTGCTTCTGATGGAGGCAACGCTGTTCTCTCCTTGGAACGCCTACTCCAGCACCACATGGTAGGCCACAACTCTGCACTGACTGGAGGAGAGGAAAGGGTCAAGTTGATTTGTGAAAAGCATGAAGCCAAATTAAATTATGCAACACTAATTACCCATCAATCAGAGACATTTCTAGGTAAAGAAATTAAATACATGTAAACGTATATTTACTCAATGGATAGTTGCAGGGTTAGGTTAGGTCTTTCCACTCTTGGAACTGTATTTTTCTGTAGGAAAAGGTAATTTGCCATCACCCTGCCATGCTTTCGTGTGTATTGATAGGTCAACACAATAACTTCAGTTAATTACATTACCTCCACTCTGCAGAAGGTTTCTCAACTCTTGGGGAACCTATTTTAACGTTCTGAAATGCATGGTCTGAAGCGCACGGCGCAGGTGCATATAGGGCATGTCCCAATCAACTTTTTCGGAAAAATGGTCACAGCATCAGACGCACGGTCCAAAAGGGTTGTAAATCTTGTTAATCTTTTCATTAATCATGGGTGTGTTTTGGGCGTAACATGCAATAAACCAATCAGAGTGTCATCTCACATTCCCTTTAAATCAAGCGCTTGGCAGGTTGCTATTATGATGCCGGATTTCCCAGGTGGGAAGAAGGAACGATTTTCAGGTGAGGAGACGGATCTGCGCATGCGCATCCCATCTAGGGAATGAGCAGTACAATGTGTACAAAACACCCAAACTTCTTGCAAAAATATTTATTTATTTATTTTAAGTTAGTTTAGTTTATAACACCTGCAATAAAGTCCTTCTATAAATGAACTGTAAGTGTCATGCAGTGCCGGACCCAGTTGGCAGGAGCAGGGGGTAGTGGACATTAAGACATTTTTTAAGAAATATCTTGATGTACACAATTAGAATCTTTCACATTGTAATCATTTTTATTTTTAATGGTTGTATGAGTGTATGAGTGTATGAGCTTTGTGCACCCGCCTATAGGCGCGTATTACTAACACGCCCTTACACTAACAGTGAAACACCACGCCGTTGACTTTCGACCAGGTTTCTGTCGGTCAATGGCGCAATGGCTTTCAGTTGCCTCAAGATAGCAATACGCCAACAATATGCCTGAACACGCCACATTTTCAGACCAACGCCCATGGACGCACAGAGGAGTGCAAGTGCATTTGCTATTTAAACCACGTGGGCGCAGGACGGGAAAACAAGAACTGCGTCGGTCTGAAACTAGCAGAGACAGTTGCGTCAGGTTTGGCGCTGCGCTCTCTATGACAGTAGTCCGATGGTCTGCAAGGTGCAGTGTATGGAGAGGAGTGTTACCATCCATTTGTAGCACAACTAGCCACAACTTTAGCGTGTCATATCCAACAAAGGTAGTCTTCTATGAAAGCTGCGCTTTCTTGTGACTCTGATTTCTCTGTAGGGATCCTTTCTGAAAGCTTGAAGCCACTGAAGGCTTTTCTCAAAGGAAACTATATTGTTGCTATCCTACTACGTCATATGGTTCATTGATCTGATTGGTGTAAATTAGCCCATGATAGACGGTGATCGACAAATGGTTAATCCAATCACCTAAGTATTTTTTGAAAGTGCCTGCCCTTTTCCTAACAGTTTCCACAATGGCTTCCCAGATGGTAACCCTGTGTAACAAACCATCTGGCGCATCAGGTTAGGTTGGTGGGTGTCAGTAATTAGGGATATGCCACTGTACATAGCCAGATAAATTGCAAAATCATCATGTAAATTGAAATACTAATACAGAAAGCATCAACTAGTCACACTTAGAAAAAAAAAACAATAAACGTAGCTGGTTTGTGCATTGTGTGTACACATTTTTTGTCTGTTTTGTGTTTCTGTGTTGTACTTTTTTGTGTTATACTGTCACAACCCTCTACAACTTTTTCTGATGATCTAATCTGCCTAGCCCTGAACAGTGTTATTATACATATAAACCTTAATATTCCAAATGAATAATATTAAAGGTTTAAAAATCATTCATCTGAATATTCGAAGTCTGGTGCCAAAAATTGATTTACTTTGTGCATGGGTAGCCCAACACAATCCCAATATTATTACCCT
The DNA here is from genome assembly GCA_030340625.1 of Merluccius polli. Taxonomy (NCBI): domain Eukaryota; kingdom Metazoa; phylum Chordata; class Actinopteri; order Gadiformes; family Merlucciidae; genus Merluccius; species Merluccius polli. The sequence continues at coordinate 41,303 of JAOPHQ010004084.1, forward strand.
GTCCGAAACATGGCTCAATAGCAACATCTCTGACAATGAAATAAAACTAGAAAATGATGTACTATATAGAGCTGATAGAGGCTCCAGGGGAGGTGGTGTGGCCACCTATGTCTCTTCTAATTTAACTGCTGAGCTAATTACACCTACAGTTAAACCAATACACTTTGAATGCCTTTTTGTTAAAATTATATTTCATCAGAATAAATATATTACTGTTGGTAATGTGTATAGACCACCCTCTGCCCCTGTAGAGTCCTCCAAGTGCTTGATGTCTACCTTTGATGCTATCCCCTCTAAAAATGAAATGATTATTCTAGGCGATTTTAACAAAAATTGGCTAGATAAGTCCTCTGGTAAAGATAAAAAGAACTTTGAAAAACTAAATTTAACACAAATCATTAAGGAACCCACTCGAATTACTCCTAAGTACCAGTCCCTACTTGATTGTATACTTGTCACTCATCCTGAAAGATTTGTTTAAACTGGTATTTTATCTGACTGCCTCAGTGATCACTCTGTTATCTATTGTGTATGGAAAATTAAAATCCCAAAAGCACCACCAAAATTAATAAAAATCAGACAACATAAGAAAATGAATATAGACCTATTTATTAATGATTTAATTTCTCAGGATGCCTGGGACTTTCTGTACTCTGAGTTCACACAAGTAGTGGATAAACATGCTCCATGGAAAATCTACAAGGTCAAGGGACGACATCTTCCCTGGATAACTGCTGATCTTTTAAGCCTTTTTAGACAGAGGGACAAGGCCTGGGCTAAATTTCGGCAGACAAGGGAAAACGCTGATTGGGAAACATACAGGAAACTAAGAAATCTTTCCAAGACAATGACCCGCAATGCAAAATCTGATTATTATAAGGAATGTCTCTCAAATAAGTTTAAAAATCCTAAACAATTCTGGAACGCTTTAAAATCCATAATAAATACCTCTGATAAAAGCCCCATTAATAAAATATGTGATGATAATGCGATAATTCATGACCCTTTCTTAATTGCTCAAGTGTTCAGTCAGCATTTCTCCACAGACTGTTCTGACTCTATATCAGATTTCTCTTACAATCAATGTTCTAATAATATGTCTGCCTGTCATAGTACCTTCTCATTTACTAAAATCACACCTCAAGTCCAGAACTTAGTCTGAGTAGTGGTGCTGGCCTTGATGGGATTGAATCAAGATATATTAAATTGGCCTCCCATATCCTTATGCTTCCTCTAGCTGATTTGTTCAACCTGTCTTTTGCTACCTGTGAGATACCAGCAATGTGGAAATACTCGCGTATTACGCCAGTACATAAAGGTGGCGACGTCCATGATCCAAATAATTATAGACCAATATCAATAATCTGTACTGTCACAAAAGTCTTTAAAAAAATAATTTTCAATCAAATATCACATTATCTTAAAATAAATAATGTCCTGTCACCTTTTCAGTCTGGATTTAGACCTAATTATTCAACAACCACTGCACTTGTTAAGTTGACTAATGTTATATTTTCAGCATCTGACTCTGGTGATCTCACAGGAGCTATTTTTATTGATCTGAAGAAGGCTTTTGATTTGGTGGACCACTATTTACTTTTAGACAAGCTTTATGCAATTGGTTTTTCGCAAAATGTACTGCTCTGGTTTAATTCTTATTTACACAATAGAAAGCAATGTGTTGTTCTTCAAGGATGTAAGTCTGACTTTTTTGTACAACAAAGGGGTGTACCCCAAGGTTCAACACTTGGACCTCTTCTTTTCTCAATTTTTTATTAATGATCTTCCTGTGATTTGTTCTAATACTTCAGTTCAACTTTATGCTGATTATACTGTCCTTTATACCTCTAAATCTAATATTTCACAGATACAAAATGCTCTTCAATTGGACTTTGATATTGTTCAAAACTGGCTCTCATCTAACAGACTTCTGCTCAATAAAACTAAGTCTTATTCCATGGTCTTTGGTACAAAACATAATCTAAAAACAAAATCTAATAATTTAATAACATGTAATGATGGTACGAATCTGCATAGAGTTGAACAATTTAAATATCTAGGTTTATGGCTTGACTCAGAACTTACCTTCAAACCTCACATTGACTATATGCTCCGTAAAATCAACTTTGGTATTGGTGTTTTATTTCGATCCAAGAACTGTTTTACACTTAATGTTCAAAGGAAACTTGCCTTACAACTTATTTTACCGTTTTTTGATTACGCTGATGTAGTATATCTAAATGCATCTAAAACCAATCTTCTACCCCTCAACACAGCATATAACTGTCTATGTAGATTTGTTCTTGGTTGTTCATTTTATACTCATCACTGTGTCATGTATAACACACTCAAATGGCCCACACTCAATATAAGAAGATATATTCACTGGCTACAGTTTATTTTTAAATGTATACATTGCAATTATCCTGTTTATTTACAACAATTTTTGATTCCATATTCCTCAACATATCAATTACGACACTCATCTCAGTACTTCTTTTCCATTCCTACAGTGAATAAAACAATTGGTAAAAAAGCATTTATGTTCAAAGCGCCATCGGACTGGAATAATCTTCCTTCAAACATACGATCATTGACATCTTCTCATAGTTTTAAATATGCCCTGTCTTCTTATTTTGAGTTAAACTGCATGTGTTTCAGATAATGTTATCATTTTTTAAATTATTTTTATTTATTTTTATTTATTTATTTAAAACATTTTTTAATTTTTTTTAAATTTTTAAATATTATTTATTTATTTATTTATTTATTTTCTGTAACACTGCAGTTTCAATTTACAATAATATTATGTTACTTCTTTCAGTTTTACTAGGCTAATGTTATGGCCAACTTGTGGCCATTGAGAGGTTGTGCTCATTCTTATGTTCATTCTTGTACTAATTTCTTCTATGTTTGTGTTGATGCCTGTTGTCTTTGTTGTTGTATGTCTGTAAATTGTTGAGTGTTTTGTTTTGTAATGTCCTTTAGGACCCCCTCGAAAACGAGAGGATTCCTCTCAAGGGGTTTATCCTACTCAATAAAATTTCTGAATGAATTTTGTGTGTGAAACAATAATTTGAAATGCACTTCATCTCAACAATATTATTACCCTTATGGATTATTATTATTATGGATTAATTATTATCTAGATACTAATTAATATGCTTCTTCAGTCAGGGTTCCCATTTTTTTTAACATAATTTTCCAGGACATTTTCTATAATCTTTCTGTGCCGAGGTTCATATTTCACTGTATGAACTGTCAGTAGCAGCCAACCTAATCTCGATTGAATGAATAGCATCATAGACAAACTTTTTTTTTTAAATGAATGACTACTGTGAACCAACTTCAGTGAGGGGTATTAACCCATAACGGACAAACAGTCAATGTCAAGAATATCCCATAATCCCCAGTTTTGGCATCAAATCGCCTATCATCCAAAAGGAAATTGCTTTTAAAACTAATAGAATATACCAACTATTAAGTATGGATTGGTAAAATTATGTATTATATTATATTGACTTTCTATTATCTGGTGAAAGCTGGAAAGCTACCTGCTGGTATGCAGGTAGCTTGCCAATTAAAATGCTTGCAATTTACTAACTAAGGTAGTTCAGCCTTAGAGGATTCCAGTGACAGTGCTCAAGCACCAGGCCCTGCCAACACAAGTGCGCACTTGCCCTGACTGGGCCTATGACTGGCACAGTGGGGCCCACAAACACTGTTTGTGACTGTAATGTCTGAATCACCTATATTTACGCCACTGGCTGTCACTATCGAGTATTTTGCCCTTCTCGAAAGAAGACACACACAGAAACATGTGCACACACTTGTGATAAATTATTTGAAAGTCTATCATTTTAAATGCCCTGATTGTAAGATTAAGTGTCGATAACATTATGTGGCAACATTGTTTAATGCATGCGCAAAATGGATGATGTTGAAATATAGTGCCCTGCCAAAAACTAGACAGAAGGCTCACCTCACCACCATCGCGGCCACACAGAAATGGATGAAAAGGGTGGCAAGGGGAGGGAGCGAGGAAATAAATAATAATAAAAAAGTGCCCCATTACAATATTCCCAATAATTACCTAGCATATATTTATAGATGGAGATCTATAAATATATGCTAGGTAATTCGCTAGTAGCATTAGCATTGTGTAATCAAGCATATATGAGTTTCTCCCCACTTTAAAATAGTAAAATGTTAAACACAGTTTAGGAGTTAACGAAAAACAAACATGTTTGACCTACAATATAATAGCGAAAATTAATGTTGTAATATACAATTTGTTGCAATAATGGAACAATATACCGCCACTAAACTATGCATCCAACTACGTACCAAGTATTTTTAAATACCAGGCATTTCATGTTTAAATCACAGTAATTATCCCCAGAAATTTGATAAAAGATGGGACAAATAGGTATGGTAATGGGGCAAATTACTTCATATTTGTCAGGGATGGGGACTAAATCTGGATTTTGGCTTGCACTGTGGTAACACAAAACAAATTACAGATTTCCATTTAATGCGGTATTCTCTTTATGACTTGTCACGTAGTTGGATTTGCCATTCCAGGCGCTCTTGGTGAAAAAAGTATGCACGGAACTCAAATATTAAAATATAATTTTATCAAATATAATATAATATCAAATATAATTATAGTTACTCGAGTTACTGTGTCAGCGCTAATGCAAACACCCTATCACATGGGAGTTTGCTTTACATTTGTAATGGGAATACCTTTAGGACTCAGGGAAGCCAGGGAAGATTATATAGGGACAACAGTAGAGTTGAGCCGGATACTCTGCTGAAACGAGTATCCGGTACGGATAAAGCACTTTTGCCGAGTACGAGTTTTATATGAGTAATACGAGTCAATATCTGTGCTCGGATTGAATGAAAATCCTCATTGGGTAGCTGACTGTGTCAGCGTTCTGTGATAGGCTACAGCGCCCCTCCCCTACACTCACACACAGAACAGCTCTCTGTCTCTCCCTCAGTCACTCAGGTTCACGGGTCGTTTTCCATTAATGTTTAGGGTTTCTTCAGCTTCAGGTTTGTTATTACTTAGGTTGGTACTTACTTATGAACCAGTAGAGTTCTGGTAAACGTGGGTTCGTTCAGACGTGGTGCCGACTCGCGTTGCGTCTCTGCCTGTTGGAGATTTTTTTTTCTTTTTCTTTTTTTAACCGTCATCTGGCTGCCTGGCTCTAACCAGTTTTTTTTTTACTTTACGCACGGTGTCCGACACTTTCTTGCTGTATTTCGTGAAAAAATAAAGCTAGTAGTGGTATAAATATTGGAAATCAAGCTACACACACACATACACACACACAACACACTCTCTCTCTCCCTCTCCCTGCCGGTCGTCAGAGTTTTTTTTTTTCTTTTTCAATGCTGATGCTGTCCTGTAAATAGTTTTCTAATCAGCAATAAATAACAATTTCTGATCAACCCATATCAATTGCATGCTTAAAATAACATACCGGTTAAAACCTCGCTCATTTCAAGACAACCCGACCCACTTCTGGGTTAAATCCCGCCCACTTCCGGGTTAGGCCCCGCCCACTCCGAGTACAGATACAGATACAGATAATTCATATGGTTAACAGATACAGATACAGATAATGCTGTACTCGCTCATCCCTAGACAACAGTAGCTAATGCTCTCTCTGCAGCCGGTCTGAAGATTATTTAGGGACGGAAACTAGCGCACTCTCTCTCTCTCTACTACTACACCTAAGTGTAGACACAGCACGAGTGGACGCCAGGCATTTGTTTGTGAGCCCACAGCAGTTTTGCAAAGTGGTCGTCATATAGGCACAGTAATTACGGTATGCTAATTCACTTACAATATCAAACTGAATTCCGTTGTCTGAAAATGTACAACCAAATAATAGTTTTTTCATGGTATGTGTATATTTCATCGTATGTGTTGAGAAAAGCGAACTGGGTTGGTACTGGAACTGGATCACCTGTCGAGTCATTTTTCACACACAAGGTTTATTCAGGTAGTAAACATAGTACACAGACATAAGTAGTGTCATCAGATTGGCTTTACTGTGGTTGTTCCACTGTCCGTCATTTCCACTACTGGGGATAGCAAATGGGGATAGCTACCGGGGTAAACAAAAGCACTAGTCCTCCTGGTTTGGTTGCATGCGCAACGGTTGACGCATTTTCTTTGTGCCGTAAATGGAGCCTTAATTTTTCCCGGGAGATGGTATCCGGTGGCAGACAGAACTGCAGTGAAAGCGAGATTTATAGGGAAGCTAAGTGTGGTGTGTTGAGGCTGGGGGTTGGGCTCTGTGTGCTCTCTTGGCAGAGAAAGGTGTGGTTTGCTGAGGAGCTGGCTGCACACACCTGAAACTGATCATCATCTGGAGCAGTCTTAGAGGCTGGCCTCTTGTGTTCTCACTGCCAGATTGTCACCGCTTCATGGATCAAACTCTCTACCACCAAGCCAACCTTTCCACGCTTTCCACCTCCCTCGTTCCCTGCTTCTAACCCCCATGAGCTTGCCTGATTCCACAGCCTTCCCTGCGTCAGGAGACGCCACCTCACCACCCTCAGTTTCAATAAACTGCTGTTTTGTAACGTGTTTAGTAATGTAAAGCAGTGTTTCATTCAGTGATGGATATATAATAAAAATTACATCTCACATGGGTATCTCCTCAAAAAGCATTGCAAGCTGGCTCATTACCTTTGACAACTGTGCTACTTTTAGTTGTTGACTGAACATAGCCTACACAAACATGAAATATGTAGTGTAACTTCACAATTTTCCATGACATGTTCTAGCTTTTTCCAGGACATTTGATCAATTTTGCCATTTTCCATATGTTTTCCATGACTGGAAAACAACTTTTTAAAATCCAGGTTTTCCAGGACGCATGGGAACCCAGTTCAGCGGCAGCCTAGGTCAGCCAGGGACACTGGAAGTGTGAACACAAGTTAAAACGCAAACCCTTACAAAATGAGTTTAACTACTAGACAAAAGAACCCCAGCAAATAAGACACATTGAGAGAAAAGGAGGATAAACAGAGACCGCCAAGCCCAACTAGCTTAAACACCGCAAGCAACAAAGGTCGGTCAGCACCTAGAAGTACTAGAAGAGTGGAGGAAACTCAATCAAGACGGCCATAATCACACTGTCCCTCGAACGACTGGAACAAGCTGCAACTGATATAAAAGACCAGATGGTGAAACATGAAGAGATCATTGGAAAGATAGAAGAGATACTTAGCATGGTCGAAGATACAATGATGCGACACCACAGGGTGCTAAGATACTTGGTGCACCATGATATAGACCCCTCAGTGAAATGTGATGACTTCCAAAACAGACTATGAAGGAACAACATAAGAATTCCAAATCCCAGAAGGAAGTGAAGGAAGAGATACGGCTGGTTTCAGAGCTGCTTCAGAAGGTACTAAAACCACCACCAGAAATGGACATTTGAAAGGGAAAATCGTTCACTCTAATCCGAAGGAAACCTCTTTGATTGATAATACTGTTTTTTAAAGACAAGCAGATCTTTTTCGATCAGGACTGCTCTCTCGATCTACAAAAGAAATGAGTGAAAGTCCACAAAGTTTAACAGTTTAACAGGCATAACTGAAGCTTAAACTGAATACCAGAGAGAACACTTTTGCAACACTAACGAAGGCTGCAACGCTGCTGAAGGAGCTGGGAAGGTGCGCTGCAGAGAAAGACAATGCATCGAGGAAGAGTTAAAGGAAGGGTGGAGGAGCACGGGTTAGAGAAAGAGGGACACGGTGCTGTCAACATCAGATATCAAAGCTCTTCTGCAAGGGGACAAATAAACCAACTCTAAATATCAAACTAGTTTAGAAGTTAAAATGACAAACTTCTAACTAAAATAGGGACGTTCTTTGCAGACTGAGCAATGAACAGGATATACATCGTTACATTATTTACGTGAATAACTTCATATCATTTGTCATTTGTAAAGGTCTGTACAAGTTACATGCTAAAAAGTCCAAACGGACATTGTGGTCACACTTTGTATGAGTGGAACATTCTTTTTACGTGCTAATGTAATATTGGTCGTATTTGCACTGTGTACGTTTTTTCCACAGAGGGTAGGTCACACTTCTCTGCCCCAATACCAACGGGGATTGGACACAGTTAGAGTTCAACTACTGTGGCCGACTGGAAAGATGGAATTTCGGTTCTGTGTTTTCATGCAATTTTTATGTTTTCCTTGACATATCTTATGGACCCAAGTTTGCTCATGTTTATACAACTCAAGCTTATACAACTCATACCCCCTCCAAACAGGGGGAGAATACAGTATGTTGTATACATACATACATACATACATACATACATACATACACATTTAATTAGTTATAATATAAGAGGAATTACCAGCCCAATCAAAATGCAAACAAATATTGGGCATCTAAAGAAATTGCAATGTTCTGTTGCTTTCATTGGATCCAAAATCCAATAAAAGCTCTTTGCACTTATTGTATGTTCGTATGTCCTGGCAATTAATGGTACTGAGCATCTTCAGCATCACCCTAGCTATCCATGCTGTATAAGAGAAAGGATTGCTAAACCTAGTCATTATGGTGCACCTAGAAACCAACAGTACCGACAGTGATACATTGTTGTTGTTGTTTACTTTCTACTGACAGATATACTTATTCTAAGTCGCTTTGGATAAAAGCATCTGCTAAATGCCCAAAATGTAAATGTAAAATTATTCAGGAAACACACCTATCTGAGATAGAACATTTAAAACTGAAAAGAGAGTGGGTTGACCCCAAATAAAATAAAAAATAAATTCCTTTTCCTCTTATTGTATGTTCGTACGTCCTGGCACTTTAAAAAAAATAGCACTTAGCTTTGAGTAGCATTTTTACCCTAAGGAATGGGTTAACCGAGCAATTATTAGTGCTTGAAACTTGTTCTATTGACATCCTTACTGTACCGACAGCGATGACAAATATACTTATTGTGAGTCGCTTCGGACAAAAGCTAAATGCCCTCAACGTAATGTAAATGTTGATCAGGTCTATAGTGTGTCATGTGGGAAGAGAAAGAAAAAAGGGATTGCTATCCACTATTACACTTATAGGGGTGGATTTTAACTGTGTACTAACCACCAAATTAGTCAGACTACCTGCAAGAATAAGACCTCAGTCTCAATTGTCTAAGGAGTTATCAGGTATGATGGAGTTGGGCTTAGTGGATGTTTGGCGACATCTTCACCCTAGTGAGAGAGACTTCACATTCATGTCCCAAGTACATAAAGGCTCGCAAAACAACAAAAATTGGAAACTGGAATAAAAAAGATTAGAGAGAGAACATAGAACAACATAGAAAGGAAGATACACTTAAAAAGCTAAAGGAAATTAGGCTGCAATTGGATGAGGCTCAAACATACAAGGCAGAGGGAGGTCTCAAGTATGTAAAATAAATGAAAAATAAAGAAAATAAAGAAGAAAATAAAATGAAATTGTAAAATAAAGCTATCATGTTGTTGGCTTTTCAAACCCGGAAAGCCCAGTCCAGCGGTGCAGTCCCTAAAAGCAGACCACCAACCTTGTTGAGAAATATCAGACGCTTATGTAAAATACGACAAACAATTATATAACGGTCAAGAACACGTTAATTAATGAGTTTTCAAATGTCAAATGATGACGCAACCAAACCAGTAAAACCCATCACAGAAGACAAAATTAAGAAACCATTGCCAAACTAAAAAACAATATATCATTGGGAACAGATGGGTTTGCTGGAGAATACTATAAAGCTTTTGTGAATGACCTTATTCCCATATTATGCAAAGTATATAACTATATACTAAAATCAGGAAACCCCCCCCCAAAAAAAATCGTGGTCGGAAGCCATCATCACACAGTCCTACACAAGGAAGGAAACACCCTACAATGCATTAGCTATCGCCCAATAAGCCTTTTGTGTGTAGACTATACAATCCTAACTTCTATCCTAGCTACTAGAATTCAAAAGTATATAAAGAAATGAGTAAAACCAGACCAAACAGGATTTATTTTAGGCCGACAAGGAATAAATAACATAGGGAGAGCTCCAAACCTGTAGTCAATAGCAGCAAGGGACAAACAGTCCTCAATGCTTCGCATCTTAGATTAGGGATGTGCAGATAGCCCAGTATTTTATCTGTATTTGTTGAGGCAGCAAAATTGGAATAAGTGGAAATAGGCATAACAATCCTGTTTTTGTTTTTGTTATTACACTTCTAATTTTCGGATATTAAAGTGTTTAATACAAGTGTTCGTCAATAAACTATTATAATCGTCATGAAGACTTAATCGTCATGAAGACTTAAATGTAACAGACAGAATATAAACACACTAGGGCTTCATGATATGAGGAAAATAGCGATATGTGATTTAAGCTTTAACAGCTATATAACATGTAATATAAAAACCCTATCCCAAATAAGTTAAATCCATCAATAAATAAAATAGCACTTAACATTTGCTGGTAGATTTGGCAAGTAGGCCAACTAGAAAATAACTTAATTACAGAAAATGTTAAATACTTGACTAAAGGACATTGTAATTAAACATATGGAAATTATATTTTCATAATGAACTACTGCAAAGCTCTAAACAATTGAATACTGTATGTTTTAAATATTGCCCGATAAACCCCCCCACTTCAAATTAAAGGTGCAATGGTAGCGCCCACCTTGTGAGGAAAAATATGGTAAGTACATTTTTTGTTTGCTAACAGAGTTTGTATTTCATTAAACATGTCTCATTTAATGCACTGGTTAATGTACCAACTAAGAAATACAAATAAATGTAAATTAATCTGAACCTTATAATGTTGAGAATTAAAACATGTATAAAAGAGTATAGTCAGAGAAAAGTACTGGTATAGTCTTCTCCCAGCACTCTGTTGCTCAGTAAAACAGCAGCTGACAGCGTTAGAATATGTAAGGGATAATCCATGACAAGGTGTGCATGTATCAAAAAATAATGCACGCTGTGGGGCATTTGCCTCCGAAGTCCATTATTTTTCGATACATGCACACCTCGGAGTGGATTATCCCACTTATACCATGGCCACTTGCGAATCATTCACCCAACATCCCTCCAGCCAATCAGAATCAAGTATTCAGCCGGGCCATGGTATAAGTAATGGCATAATGCACAGGATAATAATAATTAGTGGTGGATTTCCTCGTTCGTTTGCGCGAACTAGTTCGCGTCGTTCAGTTCGCCATGAAGAGTCGTTCGTTCGTTCGTTCGTTCGTGTTTCCGGTAGCGCTGAATCATTCACTGACTCGTTCAGTCGTTCACTTAGCTCCTCCCTCGTTCGCGAATCACGAACGACTCGGCTCAGGGCTGTCATTCGCGAACGGCGAATGCCAGCCGAGTCGGTCAGACTCGGCTCCTCCTCGTTCACACAACATTCAAACGAATCACGAATGCAGCTGAGTCGGTCTCGGACTCCCTCGTTCTTCTCATTTACTAACTAATCATGAAATCACGATTCACAATCGTGCAATGGTGCTTGATGGCGTTAATAAATGTGTTAATAGCAAATACAACATTGTGTCTGGTTGAATATGTTAACATATGTATTTCATTTGAGTTCAACAGATTTATTTAATGTATGCATAATGACATGTCAGGATCAAAATGCCCCGTTCCCCCAATTCAAGGTAAAGTTAGACAAACCAAACGCAGCGGGATGTGTGTGTGTGTGTGTGTGTGTGTGTGTGTGTGTGTGGGGGGGGGGGGCGTAGTAGATTATTGGATGTATATCAGCAAGATAATAGACTTGATTTAGCAATGATGAGTTTTAAAGTTAATGATGTACAGTTGTGTTTATTCTGGGCATATTTTATATTGCGGGTCCCGGCCGGGTTGCGTGCGTGAGAAGGAAGCATGAAAGAACGAGACAGATTGACGAGACATTCAAATATTTTATTAATCTGGCATGACACAGAAAATACAAAGACAGCATGTATTTACCATTTCACTGATATGTAAAAGGCAATATTCAAATGTGAAAGTGGTATTGTTAATGTGTCAACCATTCGAAAGCGTCCTAGACTGTCACAGACAGACAAACAACATACATTGGCTGGCTCTCGTGATGACGAGTCGTGAGTGACGTCTCAGTCCTCGAGTCAATCAGTCAGCGAACGAGTCACGACTCGCGAATCAGCGGCGCCGCGAATCAGTGCGTCAGAGAGACTCAGCGAACGAGACGAACGACGCGAACGACGGTGGCGAACGAGGTCAGTTCGTTCACTTTAAAGAGTCGTTCGTTCGAACTAGTTCGTTCGCGAACGACCCATCACTAATAATAATGCATGTCCTGAAAACAGCCGTATGAACATTGTCAATAGACGGCCAGTGTGTTTGCGTTGTTGAACTTGTTAGTGACATACAGTATCTTATTAATCAAGTTTCAGGCAGTCTCTTGTGATGTCTTTAATGCGTGTTAATATCGTGATGACGATGAAAAGATTTATTGGTCAGCACTAAAACACACTCAAACTAAATAGTGGCGTAATGTACAACATTTTGCCTATATTTCAATCAAGCTGTGCTGCTCCTTTTCAGTCTTTGCTCTTAGGTGGAGCACAAATACCCACCGCGCATACAGTTATGAGGAATACAAGCTATTTGACATGTTTTGTTTGGGGTTTTTTTCCGAATACAAATAATTTTTACAATATATTTATGAAATAAATATTCGGGGAAAAATCACTATTTGTGCTTTCGCAAATGCTGTATTTGGATTCAACGCCATTCCTAGCTTAGATTCTGAGAAAGCATTCCATAAAGTTGATGCCCAATAATTCAAGGGTTCAAAGCGTTAAAGGAGAAATTGACATTTTAGAGACGGATGTCCACCCAGATCCATTGTTATTTTTGTTAGGAGCGTTACCTAAAGATATATAGCACAGATCAGAGTTTTCTACTGCGGATACTTTTATTGATTGCCAAGAAGATGATAACTGTGAACTGGAAGGATGCAAAACCACCAACCATAACTCAATGGGCACAGAGACAAAAACAGATTTACATACCGGAACGAATGACTGCAAGTCTGCAACTGAAAATGGACACTTGTGTTACGCTATACCTGTGTTTGAGGGTTTTAACTAAGTGAGATGGGTTGCTGTAACAAAACTGTTATTATAATGGAGTACCACCACGAAAATGCCATTCTTATGTTCCTCTGTTACTGACCCTGCTTTGCTGCAAATGCCCTATCTTTTGAGGTCCTATATCAGGTTTTATTTTGTTCTGTAAAATAATGGAAACATTAAATAAAAAGTTTACAAAAAAGAGATTGCAGGCTGAGAGTTAAATTATTTATTTTTGTTGTTAGAAATGTGTTAATTTAGCAAATAATAAATGAAGCAAGACAGTGATTTATTTTTATGTTGCCAAACAAAGGCAATTTTTGTTCTCTATAATTTCTGATCTGGACATTTGTCAAAAAGTAATAGGAAAGATAGGACATCCTCCCCATTGAAGCAAGCAAAGTCAAACTGTTGCAAGCCACATGACGCACAATACAGAAAACTATGAAAAGGTCCAACTTAAGACAAAGGGAACATGCTTTCATTACATTACACTCTCTCTCTCTCTCTCTCTCTCTCTCTCTCTCTCTCTCTCTCTCTCTCTCTCTCTCAAGTAGAGTACTTTATCCAAAACACAGTATTACCATTTGAATGTGATATTTTCTTTCAGATTAATAAAGAAAAAAAGAAAGAATATGGAGCGTAAGAATAAGGGATTACACAAGAGCCAGTGACCAAACACTAACCAAAAATTAACTGACTTCTATTTCAAGTGTAGACTACAGCACGGCCGAAGCGCAATCATAAAAACATGTGTAAAAAACACCATCTGTTCACAAACACAGTGGCAGCCCCAACAACACCCTATCATGTAAGTATACGGGAACTACCACACACACACGCAAACACACATAAACACACACACACACACACACATGAATCGACATATATATGTCATATATGATATATTTTACAAACCTTTGGCAGCAAAATTACATCACAGTCTTACCGATGGTAAAGCTGAAGCCGTCAATGCTGAATGTGGCACTCCGGCACTTTTTAAACCCTTGCTTCTTAGATGCAGGTTCTGTCATTTTATGAGTCATATGTCCACTTAGTTCCAAGTCCTCTCTCTCTCTCTCTCTCTCTCTCTCTCTCACTCACTGAGAGAGAATTGTGAGGGCGTTTGCTTTGGGAGAGGCTAAAGTCCACCCCCCCTGCCCCCCAAACCCAACCGCTGTCCCACTTTCTTTCCTCTGGGTTGGGTCAACGGAGCTCTGAGCGGAGTGTGTGTGTGTGTGAGAGTGTAGTGAAGGTAGTGTTGGGGGGCGGAGGGAGGCAGTCTTCAAATGGAACATGTTCCTGCCTCCTCCACTCGGAGGAGCATCTCTCAGGTTTAAATTTGTATTATTTTTTTTAATCAGCAATTTAACTTATCACTCTTTCGCTCCCTCTCACTCATTCTTTTCCCTCTCCTTTGTTTTCTTGACTTTTTGTTTTTGTTGAGTTTCCCCCTTACCATCTGAGTCTCTAAAATCACAACTCTCCGGTGCCTCTGCGGAAATCTACTCTGTGAACGAGGTAGGATAGACTAACCTGTGGTACTCTATTGCTCTCTATACCCTCAACTTGTGCTGACTGCTGTGTGGTTTCTCCCATCTAGTTAAAGGCAGTTGATGGAGTATCCTCCATCGTAGCCCCAGCCACCCTCCTCTCCCTCTCCCCCCCCCCCCCCCCCCCCTCCCTCACACACTCTGTTCTCCCTGCCTTTCCTTCTCTATCTCCCCCCTCAGCCCCTTGGCTCCTATACCAACCCTACATTACATCAATTACCCCCCCCCCCCCCCCCCCCGACCCCTCCCTCTCTCTTTCTCTCTCGCTGGCTCACTTCAATGTCTAGCGATCCATTCCCTCTCTCTCTCGCTTCCGAACTCGCCCCTGTTCTCTGTGAGTTGTCATTATGAGATGTGATGTAAATATTTTCTTTTCAGAACACTATAGGCCACATTCATATTCACATCTCTGGCTGTCCTATAACTCATGTGTCTCTGTGTGTGTGCCTACAGAGTACTTGTATGTGCTTGTGTGTGTCTGTGTCTCTGCGCATATGTGTGTGTGTGTGTGTGTGTGCGGGCGCACATATACACTCTAATGTGTGTTAATTGGTCATCCATCTGCACAAAAAACATCACAACATTGCTGTTCCCTGTTTACTCTGTTTCAGCAGAATATCCTGTGAGAGTTGCTGCAAATACACATGCATCACACACACTCACACGCACACATTCTCCAAGATGCTGAATACGTTGTGCAATAATTTCACCATGTGGAAATTATTGTGTCGCACAGCAGCGATCTTGTCATCATCAGTCTGTACTGTTGATGCCAGTATGGCTCCATGGATGCCTGGCCTGTGCCAAGTTTGGATTGTGGCCATCAGCATGAACATAAACAAACTGAACATGGATTCATCCAACCAGGAAAGCCCTTCATAATGCTCCGGTTGGGATGTTCCTGTGTGGAATCATTGCATATGGATTTTATTTGGATCTACACTTTATCTTTTGCAGCTTATGTGATTGCATAAACTAATGTCCTTGATGTGTATCACACGGCCTCTGCTGGTTTACGTGGCAACTGCCTGCCCTGTCTTTCTACAGCTCATTAGCCTCTCTTTTTTTCTCCATCCAAGCACTCCACTTTGACAGAGGTGTGAATAACCACCGCTGGGGATTAAGCGGGGAAAAAGCTAAATTGCAAAATAGCAACCATGGCTTGATCACTTGTTAGAAGAAAAGACTTGTGACGTGTGTTGAGAGATTTTTCTGGAAAGTTTGGAATGGTCCCTACTGGCCAAGTGCTTTTGAAAACAACAAACTATGTTTGGCTGTATATTGTTTTTGTAATAACAATTTTCAGTGGTTTAAAAATACTGGGACACAACAGTGGTCTCCCTGGGTTATAAAATGCAATTGGAATTAAAGCTCCAAGGAGCTGTGTGCGGGACCTCGCCGAGTCCGTCGGGGCGTGTCGTGGATAGTGTCGCGACAGGTTGGCGTCCGACGCGGTCCATGCAGTGTGCGGTAGACCGGGGCGTTCACAGGGAGAATTGTTGTAGCATGCACATATGCACAGATAGACACACACATACACAGACAACCACATGTGTACATAGTCCACAATTTGTCACATCAGCACGGATGCTTAGCTTACATTAGTGATTAGCAGAGGCTTATTTTGTAGTTAAAATATGACATCCACTTCTCTCACAACCACTTGCTTTGATTTTCCTACCAGTAAATTGATGTCGATGCCATAAAAAGATTAACAAGTCTGCTACCATCCAAGAAAAGAGCTGAAATGGAAATTGGCTCCATCTAGTGGTGTGGATGGGAATTACATTTTGTTGGTGTTTTAATGGTGCTTCCACTGGGACACGCTGAACGCGCTAATGTTGGATGACATAGCGGACAAAACAGCTGAGTTACCAGCTGAGGTTTGGATAAAACACACTGGGAATGTTACTAAATAGCATTAAAGTTGGTATTTAAAGTCATGATGACATGAGTTTATGCTCTAAAGTAAAGATTGCAATCATCAACTTTAGTTTATTATGTTTTCCAGGCGTTTGTGTTGATGCCCCGCCCCTTTTCTGCCCGCCCCCTTTCTGCCCTGCGTTGTGATTGGCTGATTTGAACCTGTTCAGAGGGAAAGTATAAATGGCTTGCTCAAAGTCAAGAGCTGGTCTTGCTTTTTGTGGAACAGAGAGGAGAGGAGCTGTTTTGCATTTTTCAAGGATTTGAAGTTCGTGATCCCTTTTCTTCTTACGGTAAGTTTATTTATCATTCCTCTTTCATCAGTTTGTTAAAAGTTGTAATGGGGTCTAAATTGTAGTCAATAGTTGATTATATGTGAACAGCAGCAGTTTTTGCCATATTGGTACTATAATGTTGGTTACTTTTACTGTACAGCACACTGTGTTTAATAACCTTAGACCTAACACAGATGTATAAATATGTGTGTAACTCTATCGAGTATAGTATATACCATATACCATATATATATGGTAACTCCTGCTGTAATAAATGTACTTTGTTGGAATGACATTTCACAGTACCATCTGTATTTAGTTATATATTAGTTGATGGCCATTGCCATTATGTTTAAGTACAAATGGACATGTTTCAGTAGAATTATTTTGTGTTTTTAAAACTAATGAGTAATGTGGAGTTTGTAGAAGTAAACTGAGGGAAGAGATTAAGTGTAATGTAGACAGCACAAATAGTAAGTAAAGTGGTTATAGAGAAACCAACTTTTCAATTCAGTGTTTCAGCCAACAACTGTGGTTAGAGTAGTTGGCTGTAAACATTATTTATATAATTAAAGGCCACTGTTGTAATCTGTCTGAAAGAATCACCCATTGAAACAGTTGGTTTCATTATAACTACCTTACTTACTATTTGTGCTGTATAACTCTAACCAGAGTTGTTGGCTGAAACACCCATTGAAACAGTTGGTTTCTTTAATTACTACTTTACTTACTATTTGTGCTGTTTACATTACACTTAATCACTTTCCTCAGCTTACTCCTACAAAGTCCACATTGCTCATTAGTTCAAGGTGTGATAGGGTGTGGCAATCAGACAATGTACCTTTCATACACAAATTACAACAGTGGCCTTTAGTTATGTAAATGGTTGTTTACAGCCAAGTACTCTAACCAAAATTGTTGGCTGAATCACCCATTGAAAGAGCTACCTTACTTACTATTTGTGCTGTATAACTCTAACCAGGTTAGAGTTATACAGCACAAATAGTAAGTAAGGTAGTTATAATGAAACCAACTGTTTAATGGGTGATTTAGCCAACAACTGTGGTTAGAGTACTTGGCTGTAAACAACCATTTACATAACTAAAGGCCACTGTTGTAATCTGTGTATGAAAGAAAGGTACACTGTGTGATTGCCACACCCTATCACACCTTGTATCAGTTTCATAACTGGTTAAACTGGTGGCTTCAACTGTTTCAATGGGTGATTTAGCCAACAACTCTGGTTAGAGTACTTGGCTGTAAACAACCATTTACATAACTAAAGGCTACTGTTGTAATCTGTGTATGAAAGAAAGGTACTTGTCTGATTGCCACACCCTATCACACCTTGTACGTTTAACTAATGATTAGAGTACTTGGCTTAGTATCTGTGTACAGCAACTCTCTTTATCCTGGTATTGTGGCACATGGCAGGTCACTGTACTTGTAGTGTGGTAGTAAAGAATGTGAAGTGATTACAGGTTTCATTAGTTGTTTACAATGTGAATTTTCCATTGAGCATAAAGTGTGTTGTTGTAATATCGTCACTAATGAATCATATGTTTATTTGTATGTATGTATGTATGTATGTATGTATGTATGTATGTATGTATGTATGTATGTATGTATGTATGTATGTATGTTTATATATGCTTTCAGATGCCACGTGGGAAGTCGTTTCGTCGTTCTGTGGCTGCTAGGAGGAGAGAGGAGGTGAAGCATCTACCACCGAGTCCTGAGTTTGTTGAAGGTATGTAGCCAGTTGATGTGTCTATTTTTCATCAAGTTCTATGTGTACAGTGAAGTTAAATTGTAAATTAGGTTAATGTTTGTTTTTGATGAGTAATTTTTGTCTGTCTGTGTATAGGTCGTGGTACGGGGACCCGCAGTCGTCCGAGGCAGTACCCTGTTTCTGTGTCTGGGAAGACACACAAACTGGTGGTACCAGCTCATTCCGATTGAAGGTAATGTATTGTTTATTTGTTAAGAATGTGTTAAGAAATGTTGTTAGTCAAAACGTGATTTCTAAATAGGTTCTTCTATTTTTCCAGTTCGTTCTTGTCGTTGGGGATTCCCATCTGCACACTGTTGCAGATGGGAATGTCATGATGCCAAAGGGAAATCTTTCCTTTGGCATCATGACAACCCCAGGGGCTAGTGCGTGCCATCTTAGGACGGAGTTGCTGCATGCCACACTGCCCCGGACGCAGTGTGCATCCTGGCCCCCAGCAACAACCTGACGACCAGCAGCACCCCCGCTGTGGCCGGAGAGGAGTTCCGGAAGCTCCTGATCAGCGCGCGTGAGCGTTGGCACAACGTAAGTTACTTTGTTTATACTCTGTGTTATTTATTGTGTGTTCAGTAAATTAAATGCTTAAATGAGGTGTTACATTGTAACATTTATGTATGTCATTGGGATCTCGTTTTGAACAAAAGTGAGTTTTGATTATGTGTTATTGTGTTGTAGGTGTTTGTGCTGGATTTCGTTCCGCGTCTGACAGTTTCCCCGGAACTGCAGAACCACGTGAGCCGGGAGTTCCATTCTGTGGCCAAGTCGTTGGGTATGTTTCAATTAGAACTTGAAGTTACACGTTTAAAGAATCATTGTTTGTCAGATAGTGTTTGAATGACTATTATAAAGTATTATTTTGTAAATAGCTGATGATGATGTATGTAGCCACCTAGTGGTCTTCCAAGTGTGCGACATGAACGTGACGCATAGAATATATAAGTTTTCACCAGCCCTGACAACTTTGCCAAATAAAAATGAGTTTTCGTATATATATATTTGTTGAGCAAAGTCGCCAAAAATAATAATAATAATAAACGAAGCAATTTCAATAGGGACCTTCCAGTTTCACTGGGTCGGTCCCTAATTAAAGCTCCAAGGAGCTGTGTGCGGGACCTCGCCGAGTCCGTCGGGGCGTGTCGTGGATAGTGTCGCGACAGGTTGGCGTCCGACGCGGTCCATGCAGTGTGCGGTAGACCGGGGCGTTCACAGGGAGACGCGTAGTAGCTAACATTAGGGTCAGGGAATGGCACAAATCGCATCAGTTTGACATTCCATTCAAAATGGCCAACTTTGACGATACGCCACGGACACGCCCTGTGACGTAGAGTCGCAAAGAGCACAATGTTTGTTCGGCACCATCTTCTGACTGTACTGATGGATTTTGAAGCAGAACAAACAAATTCCCTGGGGGGAGTTTGTTCACAAACATTGGAAAAAAAGACCACTGAATTCAAAATGGCCAACTTTGACGGCACGCCATGGACACGCCCTTTGACGTAGAGTCGCAAAGAGCACAAGCTTTGTTTAGCACCATGTTCTGATTGCACTGATGGATTTTGAAGCAGAACAAACAAATTCTCTGGGGGGAGTTTGGTCACAAACATTGGAAAAAAAGACCACAGAACCAACTTTGACGGAACGCCACGGCCACGCCCTTTGACGTAGAGTCGCAAGGAGCAAAATGTTTGTTCAGCACCATCTTCTGACTGTACTGACACATTTTAAAGCAGAACAGATAAAATCCCTGGGAGGAGTTAGTTCCCAAACATGGGAAAAAAATACCACTGAATTAAAAATGGCCAACTTTGACGGCACGCCACGGCCACGCCCTTCGACGTAGAGTCGCAATTAGCACAACTTTTCTCAAGTAACATCTTGTGAGTGTACTGAAGAATTTTGAAGCCCAAGCGACAACTCCCCTGGGAGGAGTTTGTTCAAATACAACTGCAAAAAAGATCACGGAATTGAATATGGCCTACTTTGACGGCCCGCCACGGCCACGCCTTTTGACGTAGAGTCACAAATAGCACAACTTTTCTCAAGTTCCACATCCTGAACGTATACAAAAAATTTGAAGCCCAGGCGACAAATCCCCTGGGAGGAGTTCGTTGAAATAGGAGGCGAAAATTGAAAAATGACAAAAATTGAAATTAAAATATCTGACTTCCGGTGGGTTTTGGGGTATGGGTCCAAGAGGCTTTTTTGTAGGTCCTGGACTGATACACGTGCCTACCGAGTTTCATAAATATCCGTGAAACGGGGTGTCGGGGCTGCTTTTTAAAATTCCTGTAGGGGGCGCTACAACCACGACAAACATGATTTTTGGTACCTGAGCTCCGGGCACTAGTCTACACATGTCCTGTGAATTTCATATTCATAACTATTACGGTCTTTGTACAGTGATTTATGCTGACATTAGAGCGCCACCTAGTGGCGGAATTTTTTTCTCGTTTTAACGTAAGCCTCAGGTAGCCATGTGCTATCATCGTACCAAGTTTCGTTTAAATCGCACTTGCCGATGTGGAGATATAAACTTCTTAATTTTAAAGAGCGCCACCTAGTGGCGATGGTCTGAAAATTTGTACGATGCTTTATGGAGGTATAAGGAACTATTGACCAAAGTTTGGTGTCGAACAAACATACCAAAGTGGAGAAATTGTCCACTTGCATTTTTGACGTAAAATTTACACAAATTAAAATATTTATAGCGCGCTTATTTTTTGAAATATCGAAATACTTCCAATTACTTTTTTTCATGTGACAGTCTGGAGATGCTACCTGTGAAGTTTCGTGCGAATCAGAGAAAGGTGCATAGTTGGAACCTAGACACGTAGTAGTTTGTAGTTTTTGCGCTGTAGCAAAAAAAAAATGTAGGCGGAAGTGGGCGTGGCCTATATGAGGAGGTGCAGCAATGATTCCTGCATGTGTGGATATAAGGTTTATGAATGTGCGACCAAGTATGGCGGAGTTATGAGCGTTACGGAATTTGCTCAAAAACAGCGCCACCTAGTGGTCTTCCAAGTGTGCGACATGAACGTGACGCATAGAATATATAATTTTTCACCAGCCCCGACAACTTTGCCAAATAAAAACAGTCAAATGTATACGTTGAGATGGTGCAAATCGCCGGCAAAGACGGAGAAAAAGAATAATAATTAAAGCTCCAAGGAGCTGTGTGCGGGACCTCGCCGAGTCCGTCGGGGCGTGTCGTGGATAGTGTCGCGACAGGTTGGCGTCCGACGCGGTCCATGCAGTGTGCGGTAGACCGGGGCGTTCGCAGGGAGACTCGTAGTAGCTAACATTAGGGTCAGGGAATGGCACAAATCGCATCAGTTTGACATTCCATTCAAAATGGCCAACTTTGACGATACGCCACGGACACGCCCTTTGACGTAGAGTCGCAAAGAGCACAATGTTTGTTCAGCACCATCTTCTGACTGTACTGACGGACTTTGAAGCAGAAGGGACAAATTCCCTGGGAGGAGTTTGTTCACAAACATTGGAAAAAAAGACCACTGAATGAAAAATGGCCAACTTTGACGGCATGCCACGGCCACGCCCTTTGACGTAGAGTCGCAAATATCACAAGGTTTGTTCAGCACCATGTTCTAACTGTACTGATGGATTTTGAAGCAGAACAAACAAATTCCCTGGGGGGAGTTTGTTCACAAACATTGGAAAAAAAGACCACAGAACCGATTTTGACAGAACGCCACGGCCACGCCCTCCAATGTACAGTTGCAAGTAGCACAACGTTTGTTCAGCACCATCTTCTGATTGTACTGACAAATTTTAAAGCAGAACAAATAAAATCCCTGGGAGGAGTTAGTTCCCAAACATGGGAAAAAAATACCACTGAATTAAAAATGGCCTACTTTGACGGCCCGCCACGGCCACGCCCTTCGACGTAGAGTCGCAAATAGCACAACTTTTCTCAAGTAACATCTTGTGAGTGTACTGAAGAATTTTGAAGCCCAAGCAACAATTCCCCTGGGAGGAGTTCGTTGAAATACAACGGCAAAAAAGATCACGGAATTGAATATGGCCTACTTTGACGGCCCGCCACGGCCACGCCTTTTGACGTAGAGTCACAAATAGCACAACTTTTCTCAAGTTCCACATCCTGAACGTATACAAAAAATTTGAAGCCCAGGCGACAAATCCCCTGGGAGGAGTTCGTTGAAATAGGAGGCGAAAATTGAAAAATGACAAAAATTGAAATTAAAATATCTGACTTCCGGTGGGTTTTGGGGTATGGGTCCAAGAGGCTTTTTTGTAGGTCTTGGACTGTTACATGGGCCTACCGAGTTTCATTAATATCCGTGAAACGGGGTGTCGGGGCTGCTTTTTAAAATTCCTGTAGGGGGCGCTACAACCACGACAAACATGATTTTTGGTACCTGAGCTCCGGGCACTAGTCTACACATGTCCTGTGAATTTCATATTCATAACTATTACGGTCTTTGTACAGTGATTTATGCTGACATTAGAGCGCCACCTAGTGGCGGAATTTTTTTCTCGTTTTAACGTAAGCCTCAGGGAGCCATGTGCTATCATCGTACCAAGTTTCGTTTAAATCGCACTTGCCGATGTGGAGATATAACCTTCTTAATTTTATAGAGCGCCACCTAGTGGCGATGGTCTGAAAATTTGTACGATGCTTTATGGAGGTATAAGGAACTATTGACTAAAGTTTGGTGTCGAACAAACATACCAAAGTGGAGAAATGGTCCACTTGCTTTTTTGACGTAAAATTTACATAAATTAAAATATTTATAGCGCGCTTATTTTTTGAAATATCAAAATACTTCCAATTACTTTTGTTCATGGGACAGTCTGGAGATGTTACGTGTGAAGTTTCGTGCGAATCAGAGACAAGCGTACTTATTGCACTTGAAAAAATTAATTTTAGTGTTTTTGCGCTCTAGCGAAAAAACTATTCGGGCGGAGATAGGAGTGGCCGACGTGGGGAGGTGCAGCACTAATTTCTGCATGTATAGATATTAGGTTTTTGAATGTGCGACAAATTATGCAGGAGTTATGAGCGTTACGGATTTTGCTCAAAAACAGCGCCACCTAGTGGTTTTCCAAGTGTGCGACATGAACGTGACGCATAGAATATATAATTTTTCACCAGCCCCGACAACTTTGCCAAATAAAAACAGTCAAATGTATACGTTGAGATGGTGCAAATCGCCGGCAAAGACGGAGAAAAAGAATAATAATTAAAGCTCCAAGGAGCTGTGTGCGGGACCTCGCCGAGTCCGTCGGGGCGTGTCGTGGATAGTGTCGCGACAGGTTGGCGTCCGACGCGGTCCATGCAGTGTGCGGTAGACCGGGGCGTTCACAGGGAGACGCGTAGTAGCTAGCATCAGGGTCAGGGAATGGCACAAACGGCATCAGTTTGACATTCGATTCAAAATTGCCAAATTTGACGACACGCCACGGCCACGCCCTGTGACGTAGAGTCGCAAATAGCACAACGTTTGTTCAGCACCATCTTCTGACTGTACTGACGGACTTTGAAGCAGAACGGACAAATTCCCTGGGAGGAGTTTGTTCACAAACATTGGAAAAAAAAAAAGACCACTGAATGAAAAATGGCCAACTTTGACGGCATGCCACGGACACGCCCTTTGACGTAGAGTCGCAAAGAGCACAATTTTTGTTCAGCACCATGTTCTGAGTGTACTGATGGATTTTGAAGCAGAACAAACAAATTCCCTGGGTGGAGTTCGTTCACAAACTTTGGAAAAAAAGATCACAGAACCAACTTTGACGGAACGCCACGGCCACGCCCTTTGACGTAGAGTCGCAAGGAGCACAATGTTTGTTCAGCACCATCTTCTGACTGTACGGACAAATTTTAAAGCAGAACAAATAAAATCCCTGGGGGGAGTTTGTTCACAAACATTGGGAAAAAAGACCACTGAATTCAAAATGGCCAACTTTGACGGCACGCCACGGCCACGCCCTTCGACGTAGAGTCGCAATTAGCACAACTTTTCTCAAGTAACATCTTGTGAGTGTACTGAAGAATTTTGAAGCCCAAGCGACAACTCCCCTGGGAGGAGTTTGTTCAAATACAACTGCAAAAAAGATCACGGAATTGAATATGGCCTACTTTGACGGCCCGCCACGGCCACGCCCTTTTGACGTAGAGTCACAAATAGCACAACTTTTCTCAAGTTCCACATCCTGAACGTATACAAAAAATTTGAAGCCCAGGCGACAAATCCCCTGGGAGGAGTTCGTTGAAATAGGAGGCGAAAATTGAAAAATGACAAAAATTGAAATTAAAATATCTGACTTCCGGTGGGTTTTGGGGTATGGGTCCAAGAGGCTTTTTTGTAGGTCTTGGACTGATACATGGGCCCACCGAGTTTCATAAATATCCGTGAAACGGGGTGTCGGGGCTGCTTTTTAAAATTCCTGTAGGGGGCGCTACAACCACGACAAACATGATTTTTGGTACCTGAGCTCCGGGCACTAGTCTACACATGTCCTGTGAATTTCATATTCATAACTATTACGGTCTTTGTACAGTGATTTATGCTGACATTAGAGCGCCACCTAGTGGCGGAATTTTGTTCTCGTTTTAACGTAAGCCTCAGGGAGCCATGTGCTATCATCGTACCAAGTTTCGTTTAAATCGCACTTGCCGATGTGGAGATATAAACTTCTTAATTTTAAAGAGCGCCACCTAGTGGCGATGGTCTGAAAATTTGTTAGATGGTTAATGGAGGTATATGGAACTATTGACCAAAGTTTGGTGTCGAACAAACATACCGAAGTGGAGAAATGGTCCACTTGCTTTTTTGACGTAAAATTTACATAAATTGAAATATTTATAGCGCGCTTATTTTTTGAAATATCAAAATACTTCCAATTACTTTTTTTCATGGGACAGTCTGGAGATGCTACCTGTGAAGTTTCGTGCGAATCAGAGAAAGGCGCATCGTTGGAACCTGTAGACGTATTATTTGCGAGTTTTCGCGCTGTAGCGAAAAAAAAATGTAGGCGGAAGTGGGCGTGGCCTATATGAGGAGGTGCAGCAATGTGTCCTGCATGTGTGGATATAAGGTTTATGAATGTGCGACCAAGTATGCAGGAGTTATGAGCATTACGGAATTTGGTCAAAAATAGCGCCACCTAGTGGTCTTCCAAGTGTGCGACATGAACGTGACGCATAGAATATATAAGTTTTCACCAGCCCCGACAACTTTGCCAAATAAAAACAGTCAAATGTATACGTTGAGATGGTGCAAATCGCCGGCAAAGCTGCAAATAATAAGAATAAGAATAAACAAAGCAATTTCAATAGGGACCTTCCAGTTTCACTGGCTCGGTCCCTAATTAAAGCTCCAAGGAGCTGTGTGCGGGACCTCGCCGAGTCCGTCGGGGCGTGTCGTGGATAGTGTCGCGACAGGTTGGCGTCCGACGCGGTCCATGCAGTGTGCGGTAGACCGGGGCGTTCACAGGGAGACTCGTAGTAGCCAACATTAGGGTCAGGGAATGGCACAAATCGCATCAGTTTGACATTCCATTCAAAGTGGCCAACTTTGACGATACGCCACGGACACGCCCTGTGACGTAGAGTCGCAAAGAGCACAATGTTTGTTCGGCACCATCTTCTGACTGTACTGATGGATTTGGAAGCAGAACAAACAAATTCCCTGGGGGGAGTTTGTTCACAAACATTGGGAAAAAAGACCACTGAATTCAAAATGGCCAACTTTGACGGCACGCCATGGACACGCCCTTTGACGTAGAGTCGCAAATATCACAAGCTTTGTTTAGCACCATGTTCTGATTGCACTGATGGATTTTGAAGCAGAACAAACAAATTCTCTGGGGGGAGTTTGGTCACAAACATTGGAAAAAAAGACCACAGAACCAACTTTGACGGAACGCCACGGCCACGCCCTTTGACGTAGAGTCGCAAGGAGCACAACGTTTGTTCAGCACCATCTTCTGACTGTACTGACAAATTTTAAAGCAGAACAAATAAAATCCCTGGGAGGAGTTAGTTCCCAAACATGGGAAAAAAATACCACTGAATTAAAAATGGCCAACTTTGACGGCACGCCACGGCCACGCCCTTCGATGTAGAGTCGCAATTAGCACAACTTTTCTCAAGTATCATCTTGTGAGTGTACTGAAGAATTTTGAAGCCCAAGCGACAACTCCCCTGGGAGGAGTTTGTTCAAATACAACGGCAAAAAATATCACGGAATTGAATATGGCCTACTTTGACGGCCCGCCACGGCCACGCCCTTCGACGTAGAGTCGCAATTAGCACAACTTTTCTCAAGTTCCACCTCCTGAATGGATAAAAAAAATTTGAAGCCCAGGCGACAAATCCTCTGGGAGGAGTTCGTTGAAATAGGAGGCGAAAATTGAAAAATGTCAAAAATTGAAATGAAAATATCTGACTTCCGGTGGGTTTTGGGGTATGGGTCCAAGAGGTTTTTTTGTAGGTCTTGGACTGTTACATGGGCCTACCGAGTTTCATAAATATCCGTGAAACGGGGTGTCGGGGCTGCTTTTTAAAATTCCTGTAGGGGGCGCTACAACCACGACAAACACGATTTTTGGTACCTGAGCTCCGGGCACTAGTCTACACATGTCCTGTGAATTTCATATTCATAACTATTACGGTATTTGTACAGTGATTTATGCTGACATTAGAGCGCCACCTAGTGGCGGAATTTTTTTCTCCTTTTAACGTAAGCCTCAGGGAGCCATGTGCTATCATCGTACCAAGTTTCGTTTAAATCGCACTTGCCGATGTGGAGATATAAACTTCTTAATTTTAAAGAGCGCCACCTAGTGGCGATGGTCTGAAAATTTGTACGATGCTTTATGGAGGTATAAGGAACTATTGACTAAAGTTTGGTGTCGAACAAACATACCAAAGTGGAGAAATGGTCCACTTGCTTTTTTGACGTAAAATTTACATAAATTAAAATATTTATAGCGCGCTTATTTTTTGAAATATCAAAATACTTCCAATTACTTTTGTTCATGGGACAGTCTGGAGATGTTACGTGTGAAGTTTCGTGCGAATCAAAGGTAAGCGCACGTATTGCACGTGAAAAATTTTATTTTCGCGTTTTTGCGCTCTAGCGAAAAAACTATTCGGGCGGAGATAGGAGTCGCCGACGTGGTGAGGTGCAGCACTAATTTCTGCATGTATGGATATAAGGTTTTTGAATGTGCGACAAAGTATGGCGGAGTTATGGGCGTTACGGTTTTGCTCAAAAGAGCGCCACCTAGTGGTCTTCCAAGTGTGCGACATGAACGTGACGCATAGAATATATAATTTTTCACCAGCCCCGACAACTTTGCCAAATAAAAACAGTCAAATGTATACGTTGAGATGGTGCAAATCGCCGGCAAAGTCGCTAGAAAGAATAATAATAATAATAATTAAAGCTCCAAGGAGCTGTGTGCGGGACCTCGCCGAGTCCGTCGGGGCGTGTCGTGGATAGTGTCGCGACAGGTTGGCGTCCGACGCGGTCCATGCAGTGTGCGGTAGACCGGGGCGTTCCCAGGGAGACGCGTAGTAGCTAACATTAGGGTCAGGGAATGGCACAAATCGCATCAGTTTGACATTCCATTCAAAGTGGCCAACTTTGACGGCACGCCATGGACACGCCCTTTGACGTAGAGTCGCAAATATCACAAGCTTTGTTTAGCACCATGTTCTGATTGCACTGATGGATTTTGAAGCAGAACAAACAAATTCTCTGGGGTGGAGTTTGGTCACAAACATTGGAAAAAAAGACCACAGAACCAACTTTGACGGAACGCCACGGCCACGCCCTTTGACGTAGAGTCGCAAGGAGCACAATGTTTGTTCAGCACCATCTTCTGACTGTACTGATGGATTTTGAAGCAGAACAAACAAATTCCCTGGGGAGTTTGTTCACAAACACTGGGAAAAAAGACCACTGAATTCAAAATGGCCAACTTTGACGGCACGCCACGGACACGCCCTTTGACGTAGAGTCGCAAATATCACAAGCTTTGTTTAGCACCATGTTCTAACTGTACTGATGGATTTTGAAGCAGAACAAACAAATTCCCTGGGGGGAGTTTGTTCACAAACTTTGGAAAAAAAGATCACAGAACCAATTTTGACGGAACGCCACGGCCACGCCCTTCAACGTACAGTCGCAAGTAGCACAACGTTTGTTCAGCACCATCTTCTGACTGTACTGACACATTTTAAAGCAGAACAGATAAAATCCCTGGGAGGAGTTAGTTCCCAAACATCGGAAAAAAATACCACTGAATTAAAAATGGCCAACTTTGACGGCATGCCACGGCCACGCCCTTCGACGTAGAGTCGCAAATAGCACAACTTTTCTCAAGTAACATCTTGTGAGTGAACGGAAGAATTTTGAAGCCCAAGGGACAACTCCCCTGGGAGGAGTTTGTTCAAATACAACGGCA
>JAOPHQ010004085.1:0-12500 GCA_030340625.1 Merluccius polli
GCGCTAATTATGCTTTTAACGGGTGCCTAACTACGATGAGGGATTCAAGAGCACCAGCTCAGCAGGCGGCGAGAGGGAGGGATGGAAAAGGAGGGAGGGAGGGAGGGAGGGAGGGAGGGAGGGAGGCGAGGGAGGGAGGGAGGGAGGCGAGGGAGGGAGGTTGGGGTGGTGCCGTTCACCCCCGCCGGCAACCCTGACTGGGAGCATCTGTTGGGTGTGGAACCGGGAATAACCGACGAACAGAACGGACACACACATCGAGACACACACACACACACACACACAAATGCGCCTGCTCAGACATAAACACACACACACACACACACATATACAATGACATATAGACACACATAACACACCGACACACACGTGTACACACACATATACAAACAAACACACATATATACACACACACACACACACACACACACTCACAATGACATGCAAAACCCAATATCACACCCGCATACAAATATATGCGCGCGCATAGAAACACACGTGCAGTCACACAAACGTGCAAACACGCTCAGTTACAGGACGACTAAGCTCTGTGTTTACGCCTGCTTGAACTGCTTCATATTCATTTGAACCTGTGCCAACAATCAAGGGGATACAGACTAGCGATACACGCCGCGCGCTAATTGAATAAATAATACTTATCCCTTAACAAGGATGTTAATTAGTTATGCTAATCAGCCTGGATAAGACCATTAACCCCATAGAGCGAGGCAGCCAGAGCTCCTGTCTGTGTTTATGTGTGGGTGTGTGTGTTTTGTATGCCTGAGAGCAAATCAACACGCACTTAAGAAACGCACACACACACACGGGGCTAATTAGTTTTCAATGACAACACGCAAGCGTTTGTTTTGTTCATGTCTTCATTGTTCTGCATTTCAATGGGAGGTAATAGGCTTTTCACACCCAAGGAAATGGGTGGTATAGTACGTCCTTCAGTAGCGTGTGTGCGAGTGTGGGCGGGTGTGCGTGTGTGCCTGTTTATGCCAGTCCCCCCCCCACCCCCCCCACCCCCCACCACCCCACACCACCACCAGCCCCCCCCCCACACACACACACACACATACACACACAGAGATCTACAGTTTGTGTATATAAATACGAACACGGGAGTGCGGGAGTTTAAAAAATGGGAGTGTATATTTTCCTGCCGCACCTCAACCCCACTCCCATTAATTTATGTCCTTGGGAATGGGACCGGGCCCTTAAGTTCCCTCCGTTTATTTAGGACCTCCCCAGCCCCCGGCTAATATAGTGAGCTGTGTTTCCTCTCGTTTAGCGCCGCACTCGTTACCCGGGCCCCGTGGAGGAGACAAGTGTTTAGAGAAGGGGGGGGGGGGGGGGGGTGAGAGAGCACAATATACATTGGGAAGGCCGAGCGAGATGGGGACACGGTGAGTGAGCGAGTGAGTAGATGAATAAGTGAAAAATGGGATAGAAATTGCAGGTTAAAGCAAGCCTGGGCAAAGCGGAGAGGGGGAGAGAGGAAGAGAGAGAGAGAGAGAGAGACATCCAAAAAAACGGGCTGTCATGTCAGACTGTGTGGGAGTGATGTGTGTTTGTGTGTGTGTGTGTGCACCCTTAGATTTATGTCTTACAGGAAGTCTCCCTTTTTGTGGTGTTGCAAGCCGTCCTCTCCAAGACTCATGTCTCATGCACTGGCTTTTAATTAATAGACTCTCTCTTTCTCTCTTTTTTTCTCTCACTTTCTCTCTCTCTGTCTCTCTGTTTATGAACACTCTTGTGTTTTGTTGCTGCTGTGTGCATGTGTACAGCACATGTGCTCATCAGAGTGCATGTGTGAGTCATACCGCATATTTGGGCTGAGCACTTCATCATAGTTGGAGCGCTAAATGATCACTTCCATTCGTTTGGTTTGTATGGGTACGAGGGGGATGACTTTAATTAAGGCCATAAATCAGAGTGATGTCTATCTACGTCTGTCTGTCTGTATATCTCTCTCTCTCTCTCTGTCTGTCTGTCTATCTCTCTCTCTCTTTCTTTCTGATACCAATTGGTGAATGCAATGCTTAATGCTGTTGATATTATGCAGTTAAATCAACATTTTTTTTAGACTTCTAAACATAACTTTAAATTGGATCAGCTTATTACGAATACATTTAACGATGGTCTCGCATTGAAGTAGCAAGACACCGCGGTACATTAAAATGCATTAAAACATAACAAAGATGCGTCACAATATGCAGTGTAAACAAACTAATCCAAGCATTTCAAATTCTGAAAAAAACACCAATTTCAGATGTGTGATTTAGATCAAAGACTTTAAAAAAAAGCCAATTTCACCATGAAATCAGCTGCACACACAACACAGACCATCGCATGATCACGTAGATAGTTGGGTAGAATATTTCACTGATTAGATAACAGCAATTTTGCCCAGCAGGTAATAAATAGTTTGGTCGGTAATGCAACGGCGTGTTCATTTTTTTAATTTGTTTTTTTGTTTTTATTTTTTTTGTGTTATTTAGTCATAGAGATGCTTTCCAAGGTTACTTGGAGTGAATTTGGATACAGATCATTAAGGAGCAGGTAGTGGTTAGTTAGACAGTACTGAGACAGGTCATTAAGGAGCAGGTAGGGGTTAGACAGTATAGAGACAGGTCATTAAGGAGCAGGTAGGGGTTAGACAGTATAAGGACACGTCGTTAAGGAGCAGGTAGGGGTTAGACAGTATAAGGACAGGTCGTTAAGGAGCAGGTAGTGGTTTAACAGTAATAGGACAAGCAGGTAGGGGTTAGACAGTACAGAGGCAGGTCATTAAGGAGCAGGTAGGGATTAGACAGTACAGAGACATATCATTAGGGGCAGGTATGGGTTAGACACTATAGTCAGATACAGGTCATAAAGGAGCAGGTAGGGGTTAAACAGTACTGAGACAGGTCATTAAGGAGCAGGTAGGGGTTAGGCAGTACAAAGACAGGTCATTAAGGAACAGGTATGGCTTAGACAGTACAGAGACAGGTCATTATGGAGCAGGTAGGGGTTAGACAGCACAGAGACAGGACATTAAGGAGCAGGTAGGGGTTAGAAAGTACATAGCCATGTCAATAAGGAGCATGTAGGCGTTACAGTACTGAGACAGGTAATTGAGGAGCAGGTAGGGGTTAGACGGTACATAGACAGGTCATTAAGGAGCAGGTAGGGGTTAGACAGCACATATACATGTCATTAAGGAGCAGGTAGGGGTTAGACAGTACAGATACATGTCATTAAGGACCAAGTAGGGGTTAGACAGTACAAATACATGCCATTAAGGAGCAGGTAGGAGTTAGACAGTACAGATACATGTCATTAAGGAGCAGGTAAAGGGGTTAGACAGTACCAAGACAGGTCATTAAGGAGCAGGTAGGGGTTAGACAGTACTGAGACAGGTCATTAAGGAGCAGGTGGCGGTGAGGACATCTTGCTCCAGGATGCCTACAGGCTGTGGATGGGGAGGGACAAACCCAGTACCGTATGGCTGTGAGTTGAAACACCTGAGCCATTACACTATTTTGCACCCTTACTTTAGTCATTTTATTTTTTATATTCAACTTGTGTTGATATTTAGCTGAGTAGTTAAAGCTAAATACCAGCAGAAGTAAGTAAGCATCTATTCCTATTTAATATGTTGACCTATAGTTGTTAAGGCTTTTGCATTTTCTGATATTAATTCCCTGCTTATTATTTTCTTTTGAATATCACTATAATGAGTACTGTGGCATGTTTGCTATGCTTAATGAAATGCAGTGTGGGGAGCTAAATAGTGAGGTTAAATGTCAAAAGTAAGCACTTCTGTATTTGAAATATCAAGCGCTGGGTGCGAGTACGCTAAGTACAGGTCTTTAGAATGGAAGAAAGATGCTAATGTTAGCTTGGCTCAGACCGGCTGAGTCATCACCTCTTTGTCCTTGGGCTGATTAACTGATTTAAGAGGGATTAGATCGACCTCTCGCATAGCCACGCATATCCACACATAAACATACACACACATGCACACTTACACATTCACAGGCACGCGCGCACACACACACACACACACACACACACACACACACACATGCACACATACACACACAAACACACACACACACACACACACACACACACACACACACACATGCACACTTACACACACACACACACACACACACACACACACACACACACACACACACACACACACACACACACACACACACGCACACATGCACATGCACATACATGTGCACACATGCCAAATTTGAATGTCAAAATGAAATTGGCTGACCGGTGAAAACTGGATTAATACAAACTGTTAGCGTCAGAGGTATAAGAAGAAGAAAAAAACAGATGACTGTGCATATAGTTAATGTACCTTAGAGCTTCTAAATCCATTTATGACGTTACTTAAAGCTCATGTTATGCAAACACATTTTGCAGGTCATAGCCACTTATGTTAAGGATACATCACGCCCCTGTTGCTCCCATTTCCCTTAATTCAACTTCATTTAAAGGGACCATCCGACATTTTTTGACCATACATTCATAGTCTAAGTGACCTAAAGACGATCTTTAATGGTTCAGCTTTTAAATGCTGTCTGTGGTCACAGAAAAACGATCGGCTGTAACTGCTTTATATGTGGAAAGTAGAGATCAGTGAACATGGAGGGGCCCAATCCACACACATCTTTTTTACAGCGCACTAGAGAAAATACAGAATTAAACAACTACAACTCCAGTTAGGTGTTGCTAAGTGAAAGTAACAAGGGACATTTATTTGAGCCGTTCAGTGACGTACAGTGATGTTGAAGTCACAGTTGGTGTGATTGTTGAAATTGTCCCACAAGGAAAATATCCTGGCATGTTTTTTTGGTGGTTTTTCTGTACCGTTCTTGACACCGGCAACATATCTGAAAGTCTGTGTTTGTGTCAACTCTATAATGGACTGATGTGTTTTGTGTTGGTGACATTTTGTAAACACTAATAATACAATGCCCGCCGATGTAAGTGCCTTATTTCCACGGCGACGAGCACAGTTCAATGAATCCACCGGATACATTTCTCCTAGAATTATCTTAAAATCAATTTCAGTGTGTGTTACACTCATTTTTTTTTGTTTTTACATGATAAATATCACTTACCTTATGACTGGATATACATTTGCTTAGGGTCTCGGGTGACATTGCGGTTGGTTACCAGAATACACTACACATCTTAAGTAAGGGCTAACAAGGTTAGGTCGTACGACCGCCTTGGCGTGTTCAGCAGATATGACACACTGCTTTTCTAACCTTTAATCTTCGGAAACCATCACTCATAGACCCTGCTGTTCCCAGGTCCAATCCTCTGACCTTATCCAACATAGATGTACAGGACCCATAGCAAATAGCGTTAGGTTTTCTTAGGTCTACTGTTTTTTGATCCCTTTTAAGGATAGAAAAAAAAAAACGAAAACCACGTATCGTTATATTTCAGTATTTACATGTTTGTTTAGCTTTAATGAGGCCACTTGTTTTCGTATTAGGCGTCTCTGGAGGATTCTCCCTCTGTGCTCCGTTTGACCCACCAGCGAAGCGCACCAGTCTGCCACACCTGCACCTGAGACATTTCTGTTAACAATAACAAGAAGTGTGTGTGTGTGTGTGTGTGTGTGTGTGTGTGTGTGTGTGTGTGTGTGTGTGTGTTTTATCTTCGTTAAAAAGACGGAAACTAGGATGTCACATTTTTGCGTTAGATGTTTGGCACATTAGGAAAATCTTTCTGTAGCCTGTACAAAATATAATGTGTGTGTGTGTGTGTGTGTGTGTGTGTGTGTGTGCGTGCGTGTTTGTGCATGTGACAGCCCCCCCCCCCACCCCCTTCGACATGTTAATTCCCCCCCCCCCCCCCCTCTCCTTGTTGTCACGCTTCCGCCAGCGGAGGGCTGCGGCGGCGGGGTGGGGAGAGACGAAGACATATTGGTGTTAATGAAAAGCCCTGCTAAACTCCCCTCCCCAGCATGAATGTTTAAACACTCTTGTCATAACATTCATTCGCTCACACATGACAGGGAGCATCTGCGGCTGCCTCGCTCGCCCCTCAATATTTTATCACGCCTATGTCTCTCTCTCTCTCTCTCTCTCTCTCTCCCCCCCTCTTCCCTCCCGACTCCACCACCGCACCGCACCGGAGCGGCTGGCGTCGCGTCGCTGTTGTTGGCAAACTGCGTTATAATGACTCGGAATAGGCTTTCACAAGCCAGCAAAGGTTGTGCATAATAGATTTCAGTGACACCACAGGCCTCATAATGGCACGATTAGTCAGACGGAAGTATGACAGGGAGCAGGCAGGAGAGGAACAAGCAAACGACTTTTTTTCTGTATTGGGAGGAGGAAGATGATGGTGGTGATGGGGGAGGGGGGGGGGGGGGGGGGGGGGGCAGGGGACCCTTGCAAACGAGGAGGAGAGAGCATACACTGCTGCTCTGTACGGTGGGAAGGGTGGGAGGGAAGGGTGCCAGGGTGATCAGGTGATCAGTGAAGAAGAGAGACTGGGAATGGGAAGGAAATGTGGAAGGCAACGGAGAGGAAAGGCAAGACAGACAGACAGATAAAGAAGACATTAGGCAATTTATAGGAATAAATAAACTGAATGGAAGGAAGGAAGCAAGCAAGCAAGCAAGCAAGCAATACAGAGAGAGATAACCTAAAACCATGTGCTAAACAAGCCTAATGTCCATATTGCTGTTTGCCTCTCAGAAGTCCAAAACCCCGTCAGGTCACCGCTTCTGACCTTGGTGGTTTTGACTGAAGTTGTTCACCATGGTAACCGTTGGTCGACAGCCCCGGGAAACACCCCCGCACACCCCCGCCGCCCCTCTCACTGCATCTCCTCCAATTTGATTGGATGCACAATTGAAATGTCATGCTTGAGAAAAAACACACAAACACACACAACCCACACACACAAATGCATGCGCACAAAACGGCACATGCACGCTTGCTTACGCAACATCAAGCAAATTTAAGCGTGAGGACAAAGGAATATGGCAATTACACATCGTAGAAGTCAAAATGGGAGATATGAGACAAAACTGTTTTCTTTTTTTGTGGCTCTTTATCAACACGACATTTCAAAGATATCAGGGTAAATAAGTCTGTTTGTGTGTGTGTGTGTGTGTGTGTGTGTGTGTGTGTGTGTGTGTGTGTGTGTGTGTGTGTGTGTGTGCGTGTGTGTTTGTGTGTACGACTGTGTGACGTTGAACAGTGTGTAGCAGCAGACAAGGGGGGGAACCAGCCACAGAGCATCAAAGCGGGGAGGCTTGTCACAGACACTGAAATCAGAATCAAATGAATATTAATGCGGAACCAATTACCGCAGGGAAATGTTGTCTGTAGGTTGGCTTTGCTAATGCGCATACGTCTCACCTTTAGCAAAGTAGAAGCAGCGGCAGTGGGTGGGTGTGTAGTTGGGGTGGATGGGTGGGGTGGGGTAGGGGGGGCCTCAGGGGGGGGGGGAGACACCACCAATGCATTTTTTCCTCCACATAACAAGCTTGTCTTCCACTGCTAATATAGAATTGTCCAGCAGCATGCAGACCAATAATGCACTCTCCCCCTCTCCCCCTCCCTTTCGCCCCATTACAGACAGACAGACAGCCCACACACACACACACACACACACACACACACATTTTTTCCATCTCAGATGCAAACAACACATTTCCACTTAGAAGTGATTATGGAGAGGAAATATGACCAACGTTGCTCTTGGCTAAGTAAAAATTAACATGGCCAGTATGTTCTTCAAGACTCGTGGCAGCAGCGGCAAAAAAGAAAAGAAAAATAAGACCTGGAATGTTTTGTTACAAAATTGGAGCTAATACGGGCTGTTTTTTTGTCTTATTCTCTGAAACCTATTATGTATGAATAAATCATAAAGCCATATAAACCCCCCCAAAAAAAGATAATAATAAAAAAAAACAACAACAACAACAAAGAAATTGGCTTTTAAAAGCATGTGAGGGAATATTTCGTTTTAACCTATAAGCCTTTGACGAAGCGCTCCCCTTCTTCCTTGGTTGATGATTCCCCAACATTTGCTCCTCTGTCGGAGAGGAGGGGGCGGGGGGGCTGTTCAGTCAGGAGTGGGGCTGCTTTTATTCGTGCGTCTCTTGTCGAAGCAACTTGTCGTGCTGTAGCGGCGGCGGCGGCGGCGTGCAGGTCCCTCGGCGGCCGCCGCTGTTCTGCATACGCGTCTGTGACACACATAGGGTCGCCGGGCTGCTTAAAGCCCCTTCTAAATCAGTGTTAAAGCCTCGATAATAGACCTCGCCGGCCAATTGATTGGCCTTCATATGTTTACAGCTCACTTTAATTGCCTCAAAAATACCATTTATCAGCCATGTGTGTCCACGTGTTTGTGTGTCCACGCATGTGTGTGTGTGTGTGTGTGTGTGTGTGTGTGTGTGCATGTGTGTGCGGGTCTTGAGTGCATGTCTGTCCATCGACAAAAAGCCCTATTGATTTATCAGCATCAGGATTTGTCCTGTTCGGCGTACATTAAACCCCAGTGTATGTGCTGTTCAAAATGGGAAATGGCCCCATTGATCCCCCTTAAGTTGGAGCCCAAATGCTAAAGATTTTTGGATAAGCTTTCTCATTACTTAAGCTGAAATCAATAGGGGGAGAGCATGGGTCTAATGAATGAACGAGCTACAGATCAGATGGGGTGTGCTCATCCCTGGCCTGTCCTGGTCGATCTGTGTGCATGTGTGCATGTGTGCATGTGTGCGTGTGTGCGTGTGTGTGTGTGTGTGTGTGTGTGCGTGTGAGCGTGCGAAAAAAAAGAGAGGGATAGAGAAAGACGGCATGTATTTAAGACGGAAAAGTGTGTTAGTGAAAGAGCAGGGGAGAGTGTCAACATGAGTAGTCTTTCTCACCCACGTATAGAATACCGCTGCTCTCATTGGCGACATTTCAGAGGAAATTACCAACATCATCAATGTAGTCGTGCTGCTCACAGTGTACATCGCACGCATCGTCTGTTCAGCAAACACTTGCCATAGACTTCAGTTGTTGTCCAAAAGAACCTGAGAAAAATATGCCGTCACATATTCAGTATATATTGGTTTTGATTAAAAGTCTGTCTCAAGAGAAAAGTTCAGGACATTTAAATAACCCCAGCCTATGCTAAGTACTTTCCTTACACGCACACACACGCACACACACACACACACACACACACACACACACACACACACACACACATCTGCATCACCATTACTTAACACATCTTTTCAAGAACAAACTTATAATGGCTGAAGGTTGGTGTGTATGCCGTTGCTATAGAGACGATGTTTGTGAGCAATTAACAGGAATATCTGTGTGTCTGCGTGCCTCACAAAAAACACAGGCCACTTCAGTTTCATTTGGCATGCCGGCAATGAGAAGAAACATACAATTACGGTGGCCTTGTCCTTCATACTCTTTATGTGACTTTTTTTATCCTTAGCACTCCTTGTCCTTTCGTCTTTCTGGTCTTTTGATCTGCTTTTCTGTACTTTACCATTTGCCTACCTCTTTCCTTTGTATTGACTTTGTTCTTAAATATTAAAATGTAAACTGATGTGAACAAATGAAATAACTGATTTGAAGGCTTACTCAGTAAATGTAATGAACATAGCCTCTCTCTCTCTCTCTCTCTCTCTCTCTCTCTCTCTCTCTCTCTCTCTCTCTCTCTCTCTCTCAGAGAGAGACAGGGAGCAGGTGGCGGTACAGAGGAGAGAGCTACCTCAGAATAGGAAGAGCCCTCTCTCTGAGGTTAGACCACTCACCACCTTGTTTGTGTGTGTGTGTGTGTGTGTGCCACCATACAAACACACACATACATGCACACAAGTGCATCATTGCTTTGCGATTGCATTTCTAAAAAGCCCTTCCGTACAAAGTAGACCAAAAAACACAACCAGCGTTCCTGATCACCCAGGCACCCTTCCCTCTCAGCCCAAGACGCAGTGTCCCGTGTCCCTGTTTTTGGGATGGCGCGGTGGGCACGGGGGGGGGGGGGGGGGGGGGGTCTCATAAATATGGAGGACGAGCAGAAAGATGATGAGATTCACGCGCAAGAAAGGAATCAAAATCTATTGTTGCGTGTCCTTTCGCCGTGTAAAGTTTGGATTAAATGTCACACATTAGCATGTGAACTTTTAAATGAGCTTGTTTGCTCTCCGCAGCGCCGGGGCATGTAAATACCCCGTCTTGAGTACGAGGCGCGGCGGGGCCGGGCGCCGGGGTTTGTTACGGGCTCAGAGTTACTTTTGGGGGGGAAAGATTCAGGGAGACGGGAGCGGCCATATTTGGCAATCACACTCATGATTAGGGGGCTTCCGATAAGGGACTGGAGCGCAGCATGTCTCTATTGACGGGTCTCGTTGGGCTGTGTCTCATGTCGGAAATAAAGGGGGTAGCATTTTAATATATTAAATTCTCCCTGTCGGGCACGGCTGCCTGTGATTGGAGGAGAAGGCAATGATTGACAGGCATCACCGTGTGTTAACTTTTCCACGTGCTTCAGAAACTATCAAGTGCATGCTTTTCTGCTCCTCACACAAAATCTGTCCGCATCTTCAGTTTGAGGAGCACAAGTGTGTGTGTGTGTGTGTGTGTGTGTGTGTGTGTGTGTGTGTGTCTGTGTGTGTATCTGTGTGCACACAAATGTACTCACATGAGATGAACACACACACGTGATACTTTGGTATATGGTCCCACCCTACTACACTGACAGACCTTTTTATGTACTTTTTATTCGCTTTGTCTTTAAATATGGGGCTCTTTATTTATTGACAGAGAGGCCCAGTAAAGCACATTAAAATTATAATGCCATTTCTTTTTTGCTAACCCACAACATTATTGTTGCATTATATTCACTGTAGAGAACAGTGTTGCCAGCCTTGTTTATCAATCCAATATCTCATAAAGTGCTCTCTCTCCCCAGCCGTTTTGAATATAAAAAGATCCCATGGCATTATTGTACCATATTTCCTATATTTAGTCTGAGTCCCCTCTGTTCTGACATGGACCTGACATATCCAATAGGATATTTGATTTGTTGTGCTGTGTTGTTGTGTTTTTTTTTCGTTTTTTTCCCTTCTCTTCAGTCTCCAGGTGATATTGGCTACATGCGCGCAGCTCGTGTTATGGCGCCCGTTTTCATCAGGGTATAAAAATGATTTACCATGCGCCCGGCACACGCTGTCATTTACTGGCTTTAATTTCACCCGGTCAGGTGGGCTTTATCACTCTGCCGCTCTCACAGTGTGCACGCGCGTGTGCATGTGTGTGCGCGTGTTGTGTTGTGTCCGTTGGCACGCATGACTGCGTGTACTGTGTTTGGTGCACTGCATGCATGCTGGTCCACAGACATGTACACACTTACCTGTCTGCCTTGTCGGTGCTTGATTGTCTACACCAGTGGTTCTCAAAGTGGGGTCTGGGGACCCCTGGGGGTCCGTGGCATATGGCCAGGGTTGGCAAAATAATGAATACAAGTCCTATGTAATTTAGCCCCCCAAAATAAGTAAAATCAAAACAAGCATACCTTTGAAAGAATTACTCACCAATTGGGGGAGCACAAGATGTCCATCCTTTCCTAGCACGTCATACAAGGACACATTTTTGTATGTGTGCAATGGGTTAGATTCAAATGTGCATTCATTGTAAGGGGTCCCTGGCCTTGGAAAAGATCGAGATCCCCTGGTGGACACCACGCGCGTGCGCAGGGTGTTTTCCCGTGCATGGCGTCTGTATGTCATCGTCTGCCGCGTGCGTTCGACCGCTTTTTGACCCACAATTACCGTTCGAGGGAAGCAAAAAAAAAGAAAAAAACCTCACACGAGCGAGGTGTAAAAGCATATTAGAACGACGTTCCCGGTTAATGAGTATGAAATTCTTTATGGTTTTACGGAATATTTATTTATTTTTTCCACGGTGATAAACCGAGGTTCTGATCAAATGCTACAGAGCCGTAATCATGTTTGTGCCGCTGAATTCTTTAACCTTACCCTGACCCTGGTGAATGCCAACGGCCCAATCACAGGGCCTAATTGAATCTGCTCTCGGCGGTGCACCCCCTCCCAACCCCACCCCATGTCCCCAAACACACACACACACTTGCACACACTCACACTCACTCACACTCACTCACTCACACACTCGCACACGCACACATACACATACGTACACACACTCCTTCCCTGCCACTGATGAAAACATAAAATCGGAGGCGAAAAATGAATACAGCAGATTGGGGAGGGGAGGGTTAGCGGTGGGTGGCGGATGGTTGTGGTGCCTGCGTATTTCAATCGGGGGAGCAATCCCCACCCACCCCCACATACCTGCCCTCCCTGTCCCATGCAGCCCCCCCGCCCCCCCCCCCCCCCCCCCCCCCCCACACCACACACACACACACACACACACACACACACACACACACACACACACACACACACACACACACACACACAC
>JAOPHQ010004085.1:17500-20000 GCA_030340625.1 Merluccius polli
TCCGCATTTGGCATCCTTAGCGTGGCTGTATGGGCCGAGGCCACGGCTGGTGGCGCAACTCTATCTCACACTTCAACACTCCACTGACTTACTTACTCCTGGGAATGGGATAACAGCCTTGCGAATATCTGCTTGTGTGTGTGGTGTGTGTGTGTGTGCGTGTGTGTGTGTGTGTGTGTGCGAGAGGTGGGTGTCCGGGTGTTAGAGAGAGATAGAGATTACATTTTTTTTAATGCTATATTTTTATAGGATAGTGTGCAGTTGTGCACCTGTGTGTTGGTGTTCTGTATTGGGTGAGGATAGTAAAACATATAGGGATTATTTTATAGGGAATACATACTGGGGGGGTGCTACATGGAGAAATGAATATGTTCATTCATAAACATGAATAAATATATACAGTAGGGTCGCACCTGCCACCGGCAGACTAAACTAAGCACTGTTTAGTCGAGCATCTATATGCACGGCGATGTCGGTGGAAATCCGCTAGCATAGTCCTCGGCTGTCAGCACACTGCTCGATACCGAGAATTAACAACGAAGTAAAGCCAACTAATGTCGAGAGATATGTGTAGCCGTGTTGAGATGTGCCGTGGCACTGTGGTCATGCGTATCTATCCACTCTGAAAGCGCGTTGACCTCCGTATATTGGCGCCTTCTGATTCTGTGATTCTGGAAGCCACAATACACAATATTGTCTGCTTGTACGGCGGCGGCGCATGTGACCGCGAGTCATTACGTGGCCCGATTAAAGCTACAGTGTTTGACATTGAACGGTCCAAATCTAAAGCAAATGCCCTAAAGCGAATATGTACAGTATGTGTATTTTTACTAGTGATGGGCCGGTAGCACCCCCCCCCCCCCCCACACACACTCAACAATCGCGCAGACCCACTTTTAGCCATTATTTAGGCAATATGTCATTATTTAGGCAATATAAGTCATTATTTAGGCAATATAAGTCATTATTTAGGTAATATAAGTCATTATTCAGGTAATATACGTCATTATTTAGGTAGCAAACACATATTATGGACACCTTTGACATCATTCAAAGGAGCCACGTTAATCTAGATTAACCTAGATTAATTTCAAGCTTAATCTAGATTAATCTAGATTAAATATTTTAATCTATGCCCATCTCTAATTTTTACACATGCATATTTACAGTGAAAGACGGTATATAGTCGATATTTCTCTTGGCTTTCAGTTTGTCCGCTAGCAATATTCCGTTTATTGGGTCGCGACGTATCCTTTTTAGCTGGCACTCGGTGCGCCCCGTTTAGAAGAAGCTAAAACACGATTAAAAACAACAACCTAATGAACACGCAACCAAAAAATACCACACACACACACACACACACACACACACACGCGCACCATTAACGGCGTGATTAAATAGTTGTGTTTCCGCGCGCTGTTTGGCTACGTCTGGAACAAACACCTCTCACTCTGAAGATGAAGATCTTATTTGTATCACACACACACACACACACACACACACACCCAGGCTGGTAATGATTTAGCCATGCATATAGTCGCACCACGGAACACACACACACACAGGCGGTAAATGAAAAAAGATAACCAGGACAATAATTCACGTCGGCCGTCTTTAATATATATAGGCTGCTACGCTACATGTCACGGCTGTGTCACATGGGATGAAAAACGAACCCTGGTTATCTGGAAATTACACAAAAAAAGAGGAACTGACTTAATATTCAGCAGTAGCTGAAGGCGTTGGGGGGGGGGGGGGGGGGGGGGGGGGGGGTTGGTGGGCGGTGGAAGAATGGACATATGGATGTGGAGCTGGGGGAGGAGCATGAAGAAGAAGAAGGGGAAATTAATCAGTTTCATCATCTCAATGGAAATTTTGCTAACCACGACCTCAGCACTTTAGTTAGCCTATTAGCGGCTGGCTAGGTGCTAGCACTGCATGCTGTACTCACTCTTTGCTAAATTACTGCACACAGAGACACACGCGCGCACACATACACACACACACACACACACACACACACACACACACACACACTTGGGCACAAGAGAAGATAATACTATATTATACAGATAATCTGAATCCACACTATTTACCATAGTATGTTGTGTGTGTGTGTGTGTGTGTGTGTGTGTGTGTGTGTGTGTGTGTGTGTGTGTGTGTGTGTGTGTGTGTGTGTGTGTGCGTGTGTGTGCGTGCTTGCACGTGTCATGAGCAGCTGCAGAGTTGTGTCCGGCAGCGGGGATAAGAAACCCCATCATTGTCTCTCATACTCTCAGAGAAAACTAGATCACAGGACTCCTTTAGCAGCAGTAATTAGCACGTACAAAGTACAAAAAAGAAGCCGAGAGGAATCGGATCTAATCATGACAATGTGTGAAATTATTCCTTAAAAGAAAAAAAAAAAAGCAACCCGACGGGACTAACCCTGCTGGAGGTTTCCCCGTTATCTGTCACCGCCAGAATCATTAGCTCATTTCACTTATGCTCATCACTGGGG
>JAOPHQ010004085.1:25000-53973 GCA_030340625.1 Merluccius polli
GTGTCCTGTCTGTGAAGCCTCCTCACTAATCTAACCCAGGGCTCATTTACCACAGTGCTAATGAAGGG
This sequence comes from Merluccius polli, assembly GCA_030340625.1. Classification (NCBI taxonomy): domain Eukaryota; kingdom Metazoa; phylum Chordata; class Actinopteri; order Gadiformes; family Merlucciidae; genus Merluccius; species Merluccius polli. Next base: position 25,069 of record JAOPHQ010004085.1, read on the forward strand.
GGACTTTGATTTGGATCTGAAACACACACAAAGACACTCACACACACACACACACACACACACACATACACAAATACGAACAAACAAACGCACACACATACACAAATGCGAACAAACAAACAAGCGGGGTGAGGAGTTCAGCTGCTGTCTGCTTCCTTTTTAAAATACTGCGTCCGTCTACCCCTGAACAATTACTCCCAGTGTAATTACGGTCTGTTAATTAAGGTTGTTATGGCGACATGGTAACGTGGTGTGACCTGAGTTGAGGATCGGGGAGCATCATTAAGTCTGTACAACATCAATAACAACAACCACAAGGTTGGAGTCAGTTGGAAGGTCTCTTTGAAAAATGTGACAAAGACTCTTTTTTGGAGTTATTACAGTTGAAAGAGATTGAATTGAAATGAGGTTTGATGAAGTACAACGTGGGCATGAAATACTCACACAAAAGACATCATTCATGTTACACCACGGCTGTCAGTTGTGAGGTACAAATGACAAAACGGTAAAATGTGGACTCATATGAGTTGAAGATCACATTAACACAGATATATTCATAGTATATTATTTCCAGTATAGTAAACATAGACAAATACAAATCATGCACATTATTTCAAATATATACATTTAGTTGATAGTTACTTTGTACATGCTGTATGTGTGTGTTTGTACAATAATTGTTTTGTGATGTATTGTTACATTTAGTTATAGCGTTGTGTTTCTTTGTACGTGTCTCTATGTGTTTTTTTGCACATTCATCATTCATGCACTTGCCTATTTTTATTTCTGTTTGCATGTGCGTCTCTATCTTCATCCGTGCGTGTGTGTGTGTGTGTGTGTGTGTGTGTGTGTGTGTGTGTGTGTGTGTGTGTGTGTGTGTGTGTGTGTGTGTGTGTGTGTGTGTGTGCGTGTGTGCACATGTGTGTGTATTTTTCTGTGCGCACGTGCATGTGTGTGTGTGTGTGTGTGTGTGTGTGTGACTATAAGCAGCGTGTCAGACACTTGGAGCAGGATGCTGTTCCTCAGTGGAGAGACTCTCAGGAGTGTATAGAGAGAGCTCTCCTCCCCATGCAGGAGAAACACTGTCAACAGCTGTCCCAGGACTACTCACAGCTCCCAGACAGCCTGGCTGCACTGCAGAACAAGGTGCAGCATGACACACACACAGACATGTACACACACACATGCACACACATGCACACACACACACACACACACACACACACACACACACACACACACACACACACACACACACATGTGCATTATATTAACACAGACACACTGACACACACACATACTCATATGCATACTATTCACACGCACAGACATGCACACACACACACACACACACACACACACACACACACACACACACGCACACACACACGCACACACACACACACACACACACACACACACACACACACACACACACACACACACATTCACACACTCAGTACTTGCAAATGTAAATACATTCTTCGAGCGCAAAATATGTCCACTCACACACATCAACACACACACACACACACACACACACACACACACACACACAGTGCTTACAAATGTAAATTCACCGTACATGCACAACCCCTGCACACACACACCCACACACACACTCCCACCCACCTACACCCCCCCCCCCCCCCCCCCCCCCCCCCCACACACACACACACACACACGCATGTGAAGGAAGTGTTCGGTGCTTAAATTAGACGGAGAAAGAAAAAAAAAAGCACCGCCCTCTCTAAATCAACTCCAGTCAGGTACGTCAGGGAATTCTCCTCATTTTTAACTTCCTTCACACTTAATCATCCCTCCTTCCTCTGCTCCTCCTACGCTCTCTCCCTCCCTACCTCCCTCCCTCCCCTGCCCTTCTCTCTCTCTCTCTCTCTCTCTCTCTCTCCATATTTAATACCTCATCGCCACCATCAGCTCCACCAGAGAGAGGGGTGGGGGGGGTGGGGTACAATAACGAACCGTGTTCGTTTCAATATCACTTAACCACCAGAGAGAAGCCGCGAATGCAGAATGAATCTCATTTTTGTACTATTGTTATAACTTTCTTCCTATTGTTCTTTTCATTATTTTTGTCCTCTGGATTCTTTCTTGTTTTGTTCTTCTGCCACCACTCTTTTCTTCTTAACTCACTTTGTTCTCACCTGCCTCTATATATGTATATACACACGCACACACGCCGTACACACACACACACTTCCCACACACTTCCAGCAAGTCCAATGGTAATGAATGGGAACATTAAAGACTCACACCCATGATCAATGGAAGTGGCCTTTTGGTTTCTATCTCTCTTCCCCGCTACTCCCTTTCTCTTTTCCTGTCTCCCCCCACACCCACTCCCCACTCCCCCCCCGACTCTCTCTCTCTCTCTCTCTCTCTCATTCTGTCTCTCCCCGGGCCCCTCCAGGTACATCAGTAGATGTGGTCGCAATGTGATTTAGGCTCAGAATTAACCCCTCTGCCGTGTCCTTGACCAGAGCCAGTCATTCATCTGCTCCTTGTGTTTCGGCGGGGGCCATGGCGGGGCCTCACAGGGGAAGACTCGGGCTCAAAGTCTATTCTTCACGCTCTCTCCGGGAGTCGTCCCCCCCCCCCCCCCCCCCCCACCCCAACCCCACACCCCGTTTCAAATGCATTCAACATGTTGTTTTTTTAACTGCTTGGTTGTTCTGTCTTTAGCTTATGATGATCACTTCTTAGCCATGTTGTTAATACGGCAAAACAGCAGCACTATTATGACATTGTCAAAATGAAAGGGTTTGAAAATGGAGGGATGATAATAAATGCACAATGCAAAAATACACTAAGGATGTATTCAAATTTGATTTTGCAATCACACAAAATCATATTTCCTTTGGTCTTTACTTCTGTACGCTCCTATACACGTAAATGTAAATCAATGTCTCCGTCAATAAGTGACTCTCAGAGTGACTGGGAACCCGGCCTCTTTAACGGCCCTCTCCTTTTTTTTTTTTTTTTTTGTGACTAGACAAAAGGCCTACGACCCACTCGAGGGTCCCGGGGCCCTCCAGCGAGCTTCCTCACGGTTTTATGATGTGTAGTCTGGTGGGTTTTATGGGCCCTGCAGTTCAATCACTAAGCGCCCTGGCACCGAGCCCTCCTCGATGCTCCCATTGACTGGCGGGCCCCTGGCCACTGCCCTCACACTTCATTTATTATCTGCACTCCTCCTTGTGTCTCTCTCCCCTTCCTCCTCCTCTCCTCCTTTCATCCTCTCATCCTCTCCATTCAGTTTCTCCCTCTTGTCTTTTAAAAAAAAAAAATTGCGTTTGCCCATCGGCTTGGTCTTCTTGGTTCTCTCTCTCTCTCTCTCTCTCTCTCTCTCTTTATTTGATGCCCTCGCTCTCTATCTCTGTATGTATCTCGCTATCCCCTCTCTCTATATATATATCTTTCTCTCTCTATTTCTCTATTTCATAAAATGTTTCTCTCTCTACCCATTTCATACACTATCTATATTTGTATATTGTTCTCTCTCTTATGCTCCCTATCTCCATATTCATAATAGTACAATAATTAAAAATAGTAGTATTAATATCTGCCTTTCACTCTCACTAAATTGCTATCTTTATATATATATATATATATATATGTATATATAAATATATATATATGTATGTATAAATAGTATATATATGTATGTATAAATAGTATATATATGTATGTATAAATAGTATATATATGTATATATAAATAGTATATATATATATATATATATATATATACATATATTGTTTTTTTTTATGTATTTTTTTTATTTTCTTTCTATCACTTACTGAAGGGGAAAGACCTGGAGGGGAATGGTAAATATTTTTTTGTGGAACTGAGTGTCAAGTTAATAAAGATATCTTGAAAAAAGTATTTTTTTCTCTCTCTCTCTCTCTCTCTCTCAGCAGAGACAGCAGGTCCAAGACCAGCTACAGAGCGCCAACCAAGAGATGCAGCAGAGACAGCAGGTCCAAGACCAGCTACAGAGCGCCAACCAGGAAGTGGGCCGCCTGCGGCAGGAACTAACCCACCTGCGTCACACCGCCGAAAGAAAGGTAAACCCAGCGCCATTGTCCATGTTATAAATATAATATTACAATTATATTTATTATTATTAGTATTATTCATTGTATTTATGAAGCACATTTTCCAGACCCAATATGCTAGACAAGAAATGGCAAAGGCAACAGGAGTAAAAACGAAAGAAAAACAAGAAAGAATAACATTATAGGCTTATAATGGCCATTTACCGAATCACGTTTTGAGTTTTGAGTTTTGAGTTGGTCTGGTTGTGTGTATAACAACCGTGGAACTGAAGGTTAAATTCAGAGAAAGGGAAAGAACAAATCCCCTTTTTTATATGCTGATAAAACCTTTTGTTTATTTTTTTGTAAACCTCAATGAAATTTAGCGTTTTATCCGGTGTTATCAGTGGGCGTTGACTGTAATTGGTTGGTTATAAAACATGTTTTACACATCGCCAACAATGTCATTTACCAAAAAAAAAAAATGAATAGGCTGAAATTGAACGCACACCTTTTCAACGGGAGGCAGATGAAGAGTAGTATTCTCTTTAATGTTATGCATTGTCTTTCCCCACAATGGTGCTGATAAGAGGGGTCGTCCAGGTGATGGATTTGTTCACATATTCAATTTTTAAAGCGTAATATTCAATGATTGCCGAATACATTGTCTACTTCTATAAACGTGCTGATAAAAGAAAATGAAAGTTGTGAGCTAATGGGATGTTCTGATATTTATAACCTGATTATAAAGGGTAAAAAGGGTAAAAAATGACTTCCTTCCGAAAAGGCCAGCGCCTGAGTAAAATATAAATTATTCTCTCTCAATATATTGTCCAACACATTTTAATCATTGGACAGCAATTGCTGTGGAGTTGAGCACAAATCAACTTAATAATTACCTATTTTTCAAAGGTGTCCATGTCTACTGCAGTGTTTGATGCTCTGAAATGATGTACAGCAGTAAAAACATTTGACAATTTGCAGATTTGTCCAAAGGGGTTCACTCGCAATGCAATGCCCTCATTATCTGGATATCCTTGTCAAATGTAGGGGTGGGAAAAAAATATTTCACTTGCGTATCACACATTTCTTTTTAAAACAATTGTTTAATATATTTTTAAATTTCTGAAATATTAAATATTCTAATATATATATATATATATATATATATATATATATATATATATATATATATACATATATATATATATATATATATATATATATATATATATATATACAATATGTACACTACGTCAACAGTGTAACCTTCCTTTCAACCCTCCCAGTATAGCAATTATGCTGCTGTAATACAAGTTGTTAAGACTAATTAGAGCTGGACTGACATGTTTTTGGAAATATGCCTCATGATATACAGTCTCTAGGAGTGTATGATTCAACTTTTTCCCATGGTCTAGTGTTAAAAAATTGCAATAAATCGTAATAGCGAATCGCAATACATATTGAATCGGCACCCAAGTATATATATGTATATATATATATATATATATATATATATATATATATATATATATATATGAGCGCGATCGTAACCCATCCCGGACCTACGACCGCTGGAGGGGGGGGGGGGTCGCCGGGCAGAGGACACAGCCGTTCCGCGGCGCTTACCTTCCTGGAAATCCGGTATAGACACAGCTCCCAACACAACTTTGAGAATAGATTAACGGCGTTATTTTTTTTTATCGCGCGATATGAGTCTCGCGTTACCGCAGCGCGTTAACGCCGATAAATAGATAGATAGATATATCTATCTATCTATCTATCTATCTATCTATCTATCTATCTATATATATATATATATATATATATATATATATATATATATATATATATATATATATATATATATATATATATGTATAAAGAACTCTGGTTGTGGACATCCATCGATGGTCCTGGAAACACAGTGGATTTAGACATGCTGGAGGTTGCTAGCATACCATGGGATTGAATCAGAGAGCAAGCACAAGTCCTTGGCCGACACCGACCGCTCTACCGGGAGTGCAGCTGTGGAGCCTGCAACCAGGTGCCTCTCAGCCCTTCCACTGCACTTGCGTGAGTCAGGGGGTTGTACCTCTTAACAGCATTGATTGATTGGTGTATTTATCGCCGTATAAAAGTATTGATTGGATACATTTATTGATTTATTGCCAACAAGGTGTTTTTGATCTGGGCACAGGTACAGTATGGAGGTATATCTTCTTTTTTTTTTTTTTCCGTCTTGGTCTTTCAAAGCAAATCCGCCTAAGAGTTATAACCAATGTTATTGTTGCTGCAGTGTCCATTACTGTGTTCATTTCATACGAGACCGGCCAATGCACCGGGATTTTCTCTAGTGGGCCCCCAAGCACATGACCCGTGATCAAATAGAACTGTCTCCAATGGTCTACTGTGTGTGTGTGTGTGTGTGTGTGTGTGTGTGTGTGTGTGTGTGTGTGTGTGTGTGTGCGCGCGTGTGCATATGTGTGTGTGTGTGTGTGTGTGTGTGTGTGTGTGTGTGTGTGTCTTTGATGTTTGGATTGGTTAAGTCAACAGTTGGGCCATTACTCTCTCTGTCCAGAGATCTGGTTTCTGCTCCACATCTGGCCCTGCTTTACCCACAGAAAGCTGTGCTGTTCCTCTGATCTACGGCGCACACACACACACACACACACACACACACACACACACATGCGTTTTCTCCCCCCCCCCCTCTCTCTCTCTTTCTCTCTCTCGCTCTCTCTCTCGCTCTCTCTCACATTTGCAATTAATCACTCACTCACACCTCATGCCATCAGGATATCGAGAATGACAATATGTGTGTGTGCTTGTGTGTGTGTGTGTGTGTGTGTGTGTGTGTGTGTGTGTGTGTGTGTGTGTGTGTATGTGTGTGCTTTCCTACAAGTGAATAGGAGAGCGCAGTGCAGTTAAGTATTTTTCTTTGCAGGCCTAAATGTCCTAACATTAGCACAGCTGAACAAATAATCTGAACTCTCTCCCTCATTTGGAATGCACTCTCCTATCTCTCTCTCTCTCTTTCTCTCTCGCTCTCTCTCCCCCTCTCTCCCTCGCTCTCTCTCACGCTGTCTCTCCTATGCCAGTACACCCCTCCTCTTTGTATTCTCAGCCAAGCATTGAAAAAGAAGACAGACCCATCCTGGGTGAACTTGTATGAATATTTAAAACCGATGTCTCCAGTCGTGTAGAAGATTCTGGCCGTCGCTCTTTTCCGTCTGATCGGCGGTTCGTTTGGCGTGCGCTCAAGAGCCACAACATTCATTTGTCGACACTGCAGAACAGCCCAGCTCCATGTGGATAGTTAGTGGTCGGTATGAACAGACATGGCCAAAAAACTAGATCTAATCCTAAAACTAATACACCTGATATGCACATCAAAAGTGACACAAATAATCGACACAAGCACCCATCAATGTATATATATATTTATTTTTTAAAGCATTTTTTTTTTCTGTCCATAGCTCTCAATCTTCAAACCTCTGTCTTTTTTTCTCATTCATCCATCTCTTTGTCTCACACCATAGGCATTGTGTCTAAAAGGCTCACACACCCGCACACACCTCACACACACACGCACGCGCACACATGCACACACACGCGCAGTTGACCATATGTTTCTGTAGTTAAACATGCGGTCTAAGGGTACTGCTTGTCCAGACTCCCTCTCCTGTGAGAGTCGACTGTAGTGAAGCCATTAACATGACAAGAGGCTTTGTCTCCGAGAGGGGGCTGGACCCTCATCCTGCCAGACACACACACACACACACACACACACACGCACACACATGTATACGCACACAATGCACACACACACACACACACACACACACACACACACACACACACACACACACACACACACACACACACGCACACATGTACACACATATCTTCGGAGTGGGACTTGGCTATGAAACTCCCCCATCATGAACTCATGCAGGAAGGAGGCATGCCGTCAGCCAGACAGACAAACCTAGAGAGAGCTGAATTAAACAGGCAGACAGACAGATGGACCTAGAGCGAGCTGAATTAAACAGACAGACAGACAGATGGACATAGAGAAAGTTGAATTAAACAGGCAGACAGACAGACGGACGTGGAGAGAGTGAAATTAGACACGCAGCCAGACAGACGGACAAGCAGACACATGAGAGAATGGGAGAAATAAAATAAAGATGGAAATATTGTCAGATACACAGTTACAGTGTGGTTAGCAAAGGCGGTTGTCCAAACCCCTCATGGAATGGATGGAGTAGAGCAAGAACGATTAACAAATAAGTAAGTCAAATTTGTTTCCCAGCCAGCCAATCAGAATAGCGATCAGCTCTTTAAAATCTACCCTTCTCGCTCCTCTCTCTGTTTTTTACTACACCCTGTTTTTGCTTCCTCTGGTCTCATCTCCCATATTGCTCATTTATGTTTTATTTTCGCTTTACAGAAACCCAAAAACACACAGACAAACACACACACACACACACACACACACACACACACCCTCTGTGTAACCCCCCCCCCCCCTCCCCTTCTCTCCCACCTCACCTCCCCTCACTTCATCTTGTCATTGCCTGTCAGTAGGGATCCTTCTCTTGCTGGTACTGAGTGGTGTGTGTGTGTGTGTGTGTGTGTGTGTGTGTGTGTTTCATCGTGTGTGTGTTTGTGTGTGTGTATATATCAGAGTGTTGAGACACAGATTCACTTAAGAGATTGATTTTGATTTAAAAATACCTCCGATATTGGGAGGCCCCCTCCTGCAGATTTGTTCTGGAGCTTATCGTACACACACACCCACACACACACATAGACACATACTCACACAAAGGTGTGAACACAGCGATGCTTCACTCATACGTTTTTTCCCTCGCTTAAAGTTAGTCATTGACCTAGTTAGCTTGTCGTTTTTTGAGCAGTCGTCTGTTTTGACACGGCATCCTCCAGTGTTTATCAATGCTCAAGCTGCCTATCACGCTCGCTCACAATGGGAATTTACACATACACACACACACACACACACACAGAACACAGAAACAGACACATAAACACACACGGAGACACACACAGAAACAGACACATACACACACACATAGACAGACACACACACATAAACACACACACAGAAAAAACCAACACACACACAGCCATGCATGCACACACATTCATCAAGATGAAGCACACATTGATATTTAGTATTGTCACTGCGTTGTCTTGTCTCTGGCTAAGTTCTGCAAACTTTACAAATGACAGGAGATATATAATAACCCCTACAATGACCTTGGTGTGTTTTTTTGCGGACATACACGTGTGTACACGCATACGTTAGCGCAGGTGTGTCTTCTCTCAGCCTTGGTGCTGCTCACTGTGTCTTTGTTTGTGTGTGTGTGTGTGTGTGTGTGTGTGTGTGTGTGTGTGCGCGCCGTTGTCTACACATTTATATGTGTATGTCTGATATACGATTGTGCCCGCACCGTAACTCAGGTCCAGGCAGGGCTGCCGAGCTCAGGCCGTGTGACGACAGGAGGGGTGAAAGGTCAAAGAGCCAAGTTAACTCCATCAATCCCCCTTGGACAGTTACAAACGAGGCCTCAACTCCACTCCCAGACACACCCTGCTTCCCAGCGTGTGTGTGTGTGTGTGTGTGTGTGTGTGTCCGTGTGTGTCCGTGTGTGTGTGTGTCCGTGTGTGTGAGAGAGAGGCAGGGGGCTTGGCGAGATGGGGAGACAGATAGAAATGAAGGGCAACGAAGGAGAGGAGAGGTGACGGTCGTGTGAAAAGAGAGAGGGGTTTAAAAAGCAAGAGCGGTGAGAGAGGGGAAGAGAAAGAGTCAGAGAGAGAGAGAGAGACGGGGAGGGAGAGAGAGAGAGAGAAATAAATAGGAGAAAAAAAGCGTATAAACGTTTCCCTAAACTCAAAACTGGTGAGGGAATAGAAAAAAGTGCCGTCCATCACACCCACGCTTTTCAACACACACACACACACACGTACACGCACACACACAGACACACACACACACACACGCGCACGCGCGGACAAATGCGGTGTGTGCGTGGTTGAAGTGGGTAATTAGAGCAGGTCACCAAGGAAACAGACAAACACAAACAGTGATCAGACCACGTCTATACTCGAGGGGAGCGTAAACAGCCATTTCTATTTGCATGGCGTCATCCGCCCACCGCTAACAACTGGCAGCGGGGTGAGGCGATGGAGGGGCTGGGAGTCTCAGCCGCCGGAGCTTCTGTCTGTTTTCCGCTGAACACTGACCCCCTGTCACCCTTTGTTTTGCCTCGTTTACCATATGTGCTGCGGTACATTATTTACATTATCATGCGTACACGTATTATTGTTCAGTGTATAGTAATAGTTGAGTTGACCTTTTGGTTTTCCTTTTTTTGTTTGTTTTTCTTCCAGGAAATATGCATTATATGTTCTACGAATTATACGATTATAACGATTTGTGTATATTATAGCTATAGTTTTTTTTTTTACTTTTATACCATAACATACTGTTGCGTTTAAGTCACAATCATACTGGGGACGTGCATGTGCATCAACTATATATAATTGATTCAGGGATGATTATACAGTCTTGGTTGTCCTATATGTTTGGTTGATATTGTTTGCCTTTGTTTGTGTTTATCAGATCCAGCGGAGGGAGATGAAGCTGGGTGCCCTGGTGAAGGAGCTGGAGGAGAGGAAGAAGCAGCGATCCGACTGTCAGAGAGAGGTAGGATCAGCTTATCTCTCTCTTTCTCTCTCTCATTTCTTTAATGAAATGTATAGTTCATGAAGGTATATATATATATATATATATTGAAGTGTGTGTGTGTGTGTGTGTGTGTGTTTATCTCCCTCTTTATCTATCCATCTCCTTTTTCTCCTTTCTTTCTTTATCTTTTTTCTTAATCTCACAATCTTGAAGTGTCTATCTATAACCACATGTCTTCCCCCCCTATTTGCTGGCTGATGTCATGGACTATGGAGTGACTCTGTGAACGAGAGTGCGGTAGCTAGCTATATTTATCACATTTATTTTTCTTTCCCACTATCATTTGTTATTGTGTATTTTTTAAGTTGCTGGGCAAACAGAGCTCTTTGGAGCGGCTGCAGCGGGAAACGGACAAACTCCGAGCCAAGATGGAGGAGCGCGGCCAGGCCTGTGCGGCCCTCGCTCAGACCAAAGAGCGATTAGAGAGCGACCTGGCCCGCGGCCATCAGGAATACCGCACCGCCCACCTCGAGGTCTGTCTCCTTCTGTCTGGCGGCCGCGTCGGAGTCTGTATATATACATGTGTTTGTCTCTTGTCGGGCATTCATCGCTGTGCGGTGGTCCGTGCGGTTTTCATTGTCTGTTTTTCGTTTGTGTGTGGATGCGTTAGACGTGATTCAAGTGTTTGATTAGATACCGGTTTTTTTTTGCGTGTTTATTTTAACACAATTTATATTTGTTTCTTATCAATCTACTATCGACTATCAAAATAGTGGTAATAGTGTCCATAGCAACGGTCTGTTATTCATAGCAACGGTGTGCTATTCAGAGATAACAGACCGTAGAATGCCGTAATTGACCAATCTGAATGGAGTATTCAACAAAGCCATACATTACAATGATAGTGTGTGCATGTGTGTGTGTGTGTGCGTGTGCATGCTCGTGTGTGTGTGTGTGTGCGTGTGCATGCACATGTGTGTGCGTGTGTGTGCGTGTGCGTGCGTGTGCGTGTGCGTGTGCGTGTGTGTGTGTGTGTGTGTGTGTGTGTGTGTGTGTGTGTGTGTGTGTGTGTGTGTGTATGTATGTATGCGTGTCCCACACGCGAAGGTGAGGAGCAGAGATCAGCTGATTCTCCAGCTGAGGGCAGAGATGAAGAGCACCCAGCAGATTCACCAGGAGGAGGTGTGTCTCATGTCTGGTCCATATCCATATCCATGTCCATATCCTGTACCTGTGTATATATAGAACCACAGAAACACACATATCTGCTGCCCAGGGAGGGGCCACGGGTGTAGGCACCAGTGATCCAGCAGTTCAACTGGAGAGGTGAACTTGTGTCGAAACCTCACACAAAGGTGGTTTGTTTTGTGTTTGTTGCCAAGGAACAAGGCAGCGGTTGCTCATTCATGTCCAGTGCCGATGGCGTTCACTAGGCTAGTCTTGGGGGGGTGTGGGTGAGAAAAATAACAAAAATAACTTTTGGCTCTTCTTTGATGCATGCTTTTGTACGTTTGCACCGACATAGCAGTTAGCAGTACACTCTTTTATTTTCTCTGTTCTGTCTCTGACATTTTTGTTCTCCCTTTTTGGCCATTACTCTGTGCTAGCTGTCTGCCCTGCAGAGGGAAGTCAGACATCTGAACGAGAAGGTCATAGGTCAGCAGGAAGAGACATGTCTACTGGGGAGGAAAGTCAGGGAGCAGGAAGAGATCGCAGAACAGAAGGAGAAAGAACGACAGCAGCTCCACCTCAAGCTGTGTGCCAGCCAGCAACAGGTATATGTCTGTCGGTCTGATTGTCTCTCTCGCTCTCTCTCTCTGTGTCTCGCTCTCGCTGTCTATCTGTCTGTCTGTCTGTCTGTCTGTAAATCTATATTTCTATATGTATCTATATGCATATCTGTCTGCCTATCTGTATTTTCTCTTTATTTTTCTATTGTTCTATTCTCTATCTATTGTCTGTCTATATATCATTGTCTGGCTGGCTGTCTATCGGTGTGTCTATCTGTCCATCTCCCTATGTTCATGTCCCATTCTTCCCCTCCAGGTGCAGTCCCAGGCGCAGTCTATCAGCCGGTTGAACTCTGACCTGGAAGCAGTCAAAAAGGCCCACAAGGTGGACACTGAACACTGGAGCCAGAGGAAAGTGCAGCTCCACAGTCGATCGGAGCAGGCCAGCGCCCTGCTCGGCCAATCACAGGCCAGGCTCAGAGAGAGAGAGGCGGAGGTCACCAGTCTCAAGGAGAGAGTGATCCGGGCCGAGGCGGGTCAGCGCGAAGCCACAGAGAAGGTCAGTGTCTCTCGATCTTTCTTTTTCTCTCTCTCTCACCCCCCCCCCCCCCCCCCCCCCCCCCCCCCCCCCCCCCCGTCAGACCTTTTGAGTGGTAGATCCAGGTAATGAAATCTAATGCAGTCACTTGATCTAATTTACAAGTTGAAAAGTGGAGAAGCACCCCGACACACTGGCGTGACGCTGAGTGGATGTGAGTGATCTGAATCATACGGGACAATTAGATCGCCACACTTGTCCGGCCCGAGGAAGAAAAGGACAACTCGTTCTTTATTTTTTTTGCCTCTTTTTCTTTTTTTTTTTTCAAGGCAGCCAATCTTCAAACTTTAATGTTTCGGTCAACTCACAAAGCATTCACTTCAGTCAACTCACATAACACTCACATAACTGTCTCAGAGTTACCCAAACAAGACAACCTGACCTGTTCTGTTTGTCAAACCTCTCGCCTCCAATAGTGGATGCCCACAGATAAACAACAAAAAGACCAAAAAACAAGATAAGATAACACACTTGAAGAGCGGAAAAATAATTGAAGACGAAGAAGAAGAATCAAATCATTAGCAGACGAGGGTATCCCTTTGAAGTGCCACGTGACATTCACAAATATCCCACTGATATAAACGGTGGCGTTCGCATTAGGCCCGGCTGGTCATGCGGGGTCAACGCTGTGTGTGTGTTTTTTTTCTCCCATCATTTTAATGAGGGCTGCCTATTTCCCCTACCGAAGCACAAGCTCTTGATTATGGTCACAAGAAAGCCATGGTGCTCCCATTAGGCCTCGTTTCATCTGGCAGCAAAAGAGAGAATGCTAAATCCACCATTATTGTTCGGACCGTAATGCGGTGGATATATTACCTACTGGTGAGGGCAAGGGTGGGATGGAGCGAGGGGGTGGGGGATATATTGTGTGTGATTGATTGAGTAAGTGAGTTATTGTATGTGTATGCATGGACTCGTGGTGCTGTATGTAAACCATTGAAACACAAGAATTCTATATATAATATATCATATCTATATATATATATATAGAATATGATCCTTCTTTCTTTTATATTCTATTATATATATATATATATATATATATATATATATATATATATATATTCATTAACAGTTTAAATATATACATGACGAAAAGAAATCCCAGTCGGTAGTTCTATGCTTGGTTTGATATATATATATATATATATATTCTATGCATAACGAAATACAAATATAATACAAAATTAATATCAATAATTGCAAAAAAATATATGTATAATAAAACATTTCATCTCTGGATGTATGTCTGCATATATTTTTGAAATATGTATATATTTTTTCCAGTAATTTTGCTACTTTTTACCTCTCTCCTATACATTTCCTTTCTCTTTCTATCGCTCTATCTCTCTCCCAGGCCCCCCACGGTCTGTGTAATTGTCTTGGTTAGCTCCTGTATTAGCCCGCTATTACGCTACCATCGAGCCAGCATTAGTCTACATGAACCCAGCTAATCCCCCTGGTTAAACCTGGACCGCGGTGAACCTGTGCTCACCTAACTAGTGGGCCATCATTAGACTTAACTCCGAGTTCTGATCCAGATTAGAACGAGGATTAACATGGATAAAGCCTGGTTGATTTTTTTTTTTTTCCCGGGTTTTTACAAGCGCTGTTCGCTTTGAAAAACGTGAACATCTGTAGTGGAGAGGCTCAGTGCAACACCAGGATTAAACCGGGGTCCCATCCCTTTGTTCAGCTAATGAACATGGCTACTGCACTCCGCGGCCCCTGCAGTCTAGCCCACACAGACACTCAGCCCCCATGATGCAGACATACCTGTATGCTACTTTCAATGTATACCATGTTGCCATTGCCATTATGTTTCCATTTCTGTCTGCCATTCTGTCTGCTTTGTTGTTTCTGAAGGTTTTAGTATTGATCATGTCAATCATTGTGTACATTTTCTAGTTTAGAAAACGTTTTTTCTAGTAAGGAGAGCAGGTGCAATTTTGAAATGAATCTACGGTAAATGAAAGGCACCGATGCAGAAATGTTTTTAAAAGTTAAACACAAATCAATGATTAGCACACTGTAGCCTCACTCTTATTGTATTACACTATCACAGCACATCGTAATTCAAATGTGGCTATGCATATATTTACCTGTGTCATCATGCTATATGTTGAGCTAGACCTGCACTATGTGTACTTTCCACTGCAAACATCACCATTGTTGTGCTAAACTATTTGAACTACTAAGTGTCTAAGAATGAAAGGAATCCACCCACGGCTCAACCAACCAAGGGATCTCTTTCTCGACATCAATTTAGTCTGTGGAGAAAAGGCAAGAGAATCTAATTTTGAACAAAAGTGACGGCTGCAGTTAAAAAGTTACAGTTACAGTTACAGGGTGCAACTCGCTGGCTGCAAAACCATACTCACCATACTGACCATCCTTCAGCTTGAAGGATGGTCAGTATGGTGAGTATGGTTTTGGGATATGCATCTCAACAGGAAATCTGAGCGCCAGCCTCCACTTTGTCTCGTTTCTTTGTCTCTTCCCTTCAATCAGACGTGGTGAAATGACATCATATATGAACACATGTTATTCTGTACCTCGTTGTCCTTATTTTAGGCTTGTGAAGGGCTGATGAAGACGCGGGACGCAGACTTGGAGTCCGCGCGGCAGCAGCTGAAAATGGCCCGAGAGGACCTGAAGGGGGCCACCGCGTGCGCTCAAAGCCACGAGGAGGGCGTGGCCATATTCAAGCACAAGTACGCCGTCGCCATGGAGACGGTGCAGCGGGTTCAAGGCCAAGTGGACTTCCTGGGGGAGGAGTTACGCTATTCACAGCAGCAGGTAGCCATGATTGTAGTCTGTTTAGTTCCTTGTTGATTACACATTTTCAAACCTTTGACGTCTTTGGATTAATTCCCAAAATAGATATTGTTAGCCATAGTAGCTCATCGTTGATGCTTTTCACCCTATACCCTATTTTTAATATCAGTTTGTTTTATAAAATGTCCTTTCAAATCCTGAAATTTGAAATCCTTTCAGCTAAGAGACTCCCACTTAGCAACGAGTGCAGTCAAGGCCGAGCTTGCCGAGCTGGAAGGGCGGTATCAGGAGAGGTTCACCCAATGGGAGAGCTCACAAGAGGCCCTGGACCAGTTGACAGATGAGCTGCAGGCCAATCAGAGTCGGCTGAGAGAGAGCCAGGACAAAGTGTGTCAGTGCGAGGCCCTCATTGCGGCACTGAACAAACAGGTGGACGATCTCAAACAACAGGTTTGAACACACATCTGTGCATATGTCCACACGCAACTATTCATACTAGTTATAATGTAGGAACGTGTACATACAGGCACAGACGTTCTTGTCTTCCGCCCCTACATCTATGAGAAAGGGTGAGTTTGGCTACTTGTGAGGGCCATTTTCTTTACCATGTGCGTCTATGCATTTAAAATCACGTGGGATTGGTCAATATTACATAGTAAGTCTGTGTCCTACGATATACACCTGGTGGTCATGGTTGAACACTAGGTTACGCATGTGTAGTGTGTTTGTGTGTGTGTGTGCATGCGTGTGCTTGCGTGTGTGCATGTGTGCGCGCACTCACCCACGTGTGGCACTTCATCGTTTCTCCTTTTTTCCGCTCTGTTTTATATTTACAACGACGGGTAACAAATGAATCATTTTTATGACGGAGAAATTTAATTTGGGTGAACTTAACTGCCGCTGCCAAGGTCAGACGGGTGGAATGTCATTTTAATCCAATCAACTTTAATCTGTTGGTTATAAAAGAGTTGGACCGTTGAAGAATGGCTATATCTTGGGCCCTTTATTACATTGGCTAATGACTTTGATTGTGAAGCGTCTATGAAGAGATTAGGAGTGCTCGGGTAGCTTCATGTCCCGCTAATTCACTACCTTGAGCCTCACCAGGCAATCACTAACCTCTTCAAGTGCCATTGACAACAGCCACCGCAGAGTCTCTGAGAAAATATAGGAGGGAAAAATGGTGTTGAATTCAAAGAAAAAATGCAAGCGGCAAAGCGGTGAGGAGTTCCCCGGGTGCATATGAATGCCGAAAATTCAAAAGCTAAATCCACCATTTTTTGTTGCACCTGCGGTACATTCTGATAAAAGGTCAAAGGTTGAGGAAGCCTCAGGTTTTATAGGTTTCCAAGGCTATGTCACAGTGGGCATCTCATTAGGGGCCTCCATCGCTGACCTCATGCCTTGTGTATTTAAGGCCCGGGAATGATTAGTCTCAACTTTTAGTCCATCATAACCATTGCTAACTAAATGAAACACAATTCCAATCCAAAACACATAAATAGGCATGTAACAACAACAGTTATGTATTTCATAACTGTGCACGTGCACATGCACAGCAATAGCAATCATTTTCCCCATCGTGTTTCCTGCCAAAGCTCGCCAAACTAGAGGCCAAAAACCATGGAGAACAAACTTCACACGCACAATCATCGGCCGTTCACAGCAATTTACATTCCATAATAAGCTGACACCACGCGAGCATCGGACAAGCTGTATGAGGCTATCAGTAGGCACGAGGGTTTACGCCCGTAGGCTGCGTTTATTGTGGCTGGCAATTTCAAACTGCGCCAATCTGAAGAAAGTCCTGCCTAAACTCCATCAACACGTCAGCTTTCCTATGTGAGGTGATAACACGCTAGACCGTGTTTACACTCTGTTTGGGGAATGATATAAGGCCCTCCCCCGGACCTCCTTTCGGCAAATCAGATCACTCCTCGACAGTGCCGTTTGTAGCTGTTTGGGGGCCCTATGCGAGATCAAATTTTGGGGCCCCTATTGTGTCATGGCCGACGGGGGGGGGGGGGGGGGGGGGGGGGGGGGGGGGGGGGGGGGGGGGGGTCGGGTGCGACCGCGATCATAACCCACCCGGACCTAGGGCCGGCGGGGGGGTTGGGGGGGCCCCTAGTGGCGGCGGGGCCCTATGCAGCCACATAGTCCGCATATAGCTAGAAACGGCTCTGCTCCTCGATGCTGCTGCTCCCTGCTTACAGGCAGAGACTAAAGCAGGGAGTGGCTACTTTTATTCTAACTCTTTGTGTTGCTTGCTTTGATAATATTTAATACTTTTACATTTGACTTGTTTATCTGACTTACCTGCATTGTTGAGGAGAGGTTTTTTCATTGCTGGCAATTGAATGGCCAGCAATGAAAGCAATGCTACTGACTGTTTGTGTTGTGAATTTGACAAATAAATAACTTGAACTCAACTATAACCTTTCTATCTTTGCTCTACTTCACTTTATTGACATTCTTATAGTACTATAGTTGGTAATGCACTTGGTAGTATTCACTCTAACACATTAAATCAATTTCAGGGGGAAATTAAACCTTCCTTTCATGCTGTGTTCTAGCTTTATTCAATTTGACCATGTAGCATCCACATGGATTATTAAACTCGCCCAACAATTTCACAGGTTTTATCTTTCTTTTGGTGCCAGGATTACATGTATAACCCTTGTAGATGTGGAGATATACTCTATTCAACTTAGGTATATTATTTTCGGCAAAAACCTGAGAAAGAGGACTATTGATGAAGAGGTTAAAGATAACATAAATTAATTCAATCATTTTAAAATACAGCAATGATTTCATCAGATAAAAAAAAGTTAAAAAGGAGATGGTGAACTACGAATAACTTGCCTTTGTTGTTGATTTGATTAAGGTGGTAACTGTTGATTTATGATTGCTTTATGATTACATTGTTTGAATTACAATTGTGCATCTTTCTTCCATAACCTTCACTCTTTCACTTGTCCTTGTGTGTGTGTGTGTGTGTGTGTGTGTGTGTGTGTGTGTGTGTGTGTGTGTGTGTGTGTGTGAAATGTACTGTTTACGTTACACACTGAGTTTTGAAGTAATATGTGATTCTGATCTAACCGGTTTCGACTGCACTGATATTTTTATATTCTATTACAATCTTATACTTTTATTACATGTCTCTTTGAAATTATTGTATTTTATTATGTTTTAAAGATTTTTCTTTCAATGTTTTATTTATTATTTTTAATGTGATTCCTGCCTATGTAAAGCACTGAGAATGGCCTTGTGTTTGAAGGGTGCTTTATAAATATTCTCCCCTTGCCTCGCCTTGACTTACACTTGATTCCTCTCCCTTTGATTTTTTTTTTCTGTAGACGTCGATGTGTGAGAGAGAGCTAATCCTGCACCGGCAGACTCATTCTCACCCAGACCAGGAGCACCTCAGCCTGCTGACAGACAACCAGCTACTGCAGGAGGTAAAGCCAGAGCATCACAGCGTCCATTCAGATTCCATGTAGTGTTCAGATTTTTTTGCAGCTTTCGCACCATCCGGGACTCGGGCAAGAGTACTACTGTGAGTTCACACTGAATGACTTCCAAGCCAGAAACATTGCACATATTATTCATCCAGTATGTGTATGTTGACTGTGAGTGCCACGCTTTACTCACCAAACCACTTGCAGTTGTCGGTGGTTCTCGCTAAACATTTTCCAAAAAATGTGTCTGTATGTTTTCCGTTTCCCATGAATATACTCCATTGCAATTTCTCAGTAGTAGTACTAGTGTGTGTGCGTGTGTGTGTTTGTGTACGTGCATGTGTGCGTGTGTTGTGTGCGCACGTGCGTGTGCATTTGTACCATGTGCCTCTATGTTTCAGCGCTGCGCCGAGCAAGTGCAACATCTGGCAGAGTCTGAAGGAGCTATCCTTCAGATAAGGACTAAGCTGGAGACACAGTAATATTAAGAGTTTACACAACTCCTCGCCTATAAATTCCTTTCCCACTTCTCCCCCGCGCTCGCTCTCTCTCGCTCTCTCTCTCGCTCGCTCTCTCTCTCTCTCGCATGCGCTCTGTATCTCTCTATTTTCCTTGTCCGTACTTTTTTTAATCCTCAACTTCGCCTGTTCTATGTTCATTCCCAATGGCCATATATGGATGCAATGTTTCCCTGGTGATTTATGATTCCATCCACAAAGCAGCTCTCTCTCGCTCTCTCTCTCTCTCTCTTTCTCTCTCTCTCTCTCTCTCTTTCTATTTCTCCCTCTGTCCATCCGTCTCTCTTTCTTTTTTTCTCTCTCTCTCTCTCTCTGGTATACTAATCAGCCAGGTTACACAATCAGATGACAAAAACATTACACAGCGTCCAATGTGTTGACGTGCTGAAGCGTTTTGATGTATATTTTAATACTTAAACCATATGGAACGTCTAAAGGCCATTGTGTGTTTATTAACAAGTCGGAGCGCGTTGCTAAAACATATTACTAACTGTTTTGCTTAGCCTCCTTAAGATTTTATTCTCGTATCAAATCGTTCGTCATTTTAATGTGAACATTAAATCAGCAAGCATATCACTGCCCATAACCACAACACGCTTAATGCAGGCGGTGGTTTTAACAGACAGTGGTTTTAAGACGTGGATAGATAATGTCATTTGTGGAGAACAATTTTTTTAAAACAAAGGCGAGCTACGAACCCCCATCCTTTCTCCCAGGTCGAAGGAGAAAGCCAATCTGGAGCGAAGTCTCGCCGCATTCCACCACAGTCACCGGACCACGTCCAGGCAGCAGGAACAGGAAGTGACCCGGCTGGAAAAGGAAGTGACACGCCTGAAACTGGAGCTGACTAACGGCCAGAAAAACAGTGCCCACAAAGAGCAGGTGCGGCTGAAATGTGTGGTTTCCTGCTTTTCTTCATAAATGGGCAGCAATTGTATGAATGGATTTCGGAAATGTGTTTTTATACCTATGATTCTTGGAAATCTACATTTCAAACAGAAACTATGATATCTGTGTGGCTATCTCTCATTGTTGTCTTATTCTTTTAGTCCAACTCTTTACTTTACTATACTATACTATACTATACCATACCATATTATACTACTATGATCACCTGTTCAGCATTTTAAGTGATTCAGTCACAATGCCCACAGTATGAACTGCACGACCAGTGCATGTTGAACCAGCACACTATAATCTACTGTGGGCATTCTAGTGGAGTAGGTTTTAGACGAATGAAGACATCAGATGTTTGCCACCTTGCCACAGCACACACACACACACAAACACACACACAGACACACCCCTGAAACGTGTGTGTGTGTGTGTGTGTGTGTGTGTGTGTGTGCGCGCACACGCACGTGTGTGTGTGTGTACGTCTGTGTGTGTGATGTGTGGCATGATTGCCTGGCAGAAACAAATTGCCTCACCTTTAATGAAGGCGCCAATCGCTTGCCAAGGCGGGCGCAATTGACTCCAATTAAGAGCTCAATGGAACACTAAATATTCAAATTAGTCAAAGTGGTGACGGCAGCCTGGCAGCGTGCCAACACAGCGCGCAGTCACAGACACATCACTCACGAGCGTGTGTGAGATAAAGCGTGTGTGTGTGTGTGTGTGTGTGTGTGTGTGTGTGTGTGTGGGGAGGGGGGGGGGGTAGGAGTGTGTGTGAGCACGGGGGGGTACATTCTTTCCACATTATTTCCTGTGCCCTCTGGCACGTACAAGTGCTACATACAAGTGTCGCGATGCTGAAGATCACACACACACACACACACGCACACGCGCGTACAGAACCACACATGCACGCACGCACACACACACACACACACACACACACACACACACACACACACACACACACACACACACACACACACACACATACACATACACCAGCCCTTCTCCCCCTCCCCTCTCTCTCTCTCTCTCCCCCTGCTGTCTGGCCTGGTCTGTCCCCCTCCCCGACACGTCGTCTCCCATGCGGCGTGATTCATAATGAGTGTGTGTCACGTCAGGACACGGAGTGGAATCTACATTTACATTCAAAGGGACGGCGTTTGTGTACATCATAATACACATGCATAATTAGACCTTGGCACTCGACATATATATGCATAATGACACCAGCGTCTACACGTGGGATGATGATCGTTCGCCACACACACACAAGCACACACATCACCCACCACTTGCAGGGCTGTACTGTACAGGATTTGTTGACCCAGTTGTTTTTATCTTCTCCCCTCGTTTTATTTTACTTATGTAAGCCATGCCGGTGGATTTTTTCATTTACGTCATTTATGTTTTTTTTCTCCGTCCATCAATTTATGTTATAACGATTACGTTAATAACGATGTATGGCGGTATGTCGCGGTTCGGCGTGGTCCATGCACACGCACGCACACACACACACACACACAGTAAACATACACACAAGACACACACTCTGATCTCTATAAACAGATATCTGCATACGAATGCAGAATCTGTAGTCAAGGGACAAGAGCTTGGGACCTGAAACGTTCTGGTTCCCGTTTGTCGTCCGAGCAGTATTGACCAATCACGTTGGAGCGGGCTTAGATTGCATCCGGGTATAAAGTCTGTGTGGAGAGCAGAAGAGGCGGAAAGCCTTGGCCGAAATGCAATATAGGAACCCATCGGCTATAAGAATGAGCTTTTTATTAGCTACTTTTTAAGGCTACTTAAACTCCAACTCCATTCACGCGTCTCAAGTTGCTAATCGGACTGGAAACAATGACCGGCGCACGGAAGAGGAAGTCTTGGAGCAGATATGTGCTGGCTACACCGGAAGCCCAGTATATCGGCTCTCATCCCCAGAGGATGAATCATCGCCAAGCGATAGCCGATGGGTTCTGAGATTGCACACAAACACACACACACACACACACACACACACACACACAATGCATTTCTGACATTCATCCCCTTTTTTGTGTTGCGGAGCACCAGGAGCTGACAACGGCCAGGCAGGAGGCAGAGAGGCTGGGCGAGGAGGCCGAGGCAGGGAGGGTGGAGGTCCAGAGGCTCCAGTGGGCCCTGCAGCGGGAGAGCCAGGGGCCGAGGGCCCAGGCCAGGCAGCTGAGCCGGGAGCTGGAGGAGCTGCGGGGCAAGCACCGTCAGACAGGTAGCAGACGGCCCACCCCTCCGCTGATCGATCAATGGACGGATCTGCCGATCGATCGTTCAGTCAAAACGATTAAATCAGTAAATTAAACAAATCAAATGGTTACTTAAGTCAATCTGTGTCACTCGCACTTCGACTGAATAAACCATTTTTATATAATGTATATACATATATATATATATATATATATATGTATATATATATACTGTATATACACCGCCATCTGATGTGGGTCGTAAAAATGTTAGCGTGTGCCCTATTACTCAATTGTTGTGTACCATGCACAGCTTACTCATTATACAGCAGCGGCCATTACATATGCGTACGGTACGGTATGTGTTCACGGGCGCACCGATGCCGTCGCCCCGGCCAAGGCTCAGCGGCCGAACGTAGAGCTTCAAAACGATGGCAGAGCGAAACGATGGCAGAGCGAAATGACGGCGTCGCGAGTCAAAGTCTTCAAGAGATCTCCTTCAATTCAAAACACTTTGACTGGGGTTTCGGGGGTTAAAAAACACCGCACGACATTAAGACAAAGTGTGTCCACACAGCAAGCCTCTCAAATGACAAGTGACTCGAGTGGTGTGCTGGATGTTCTTGAAATGGAGCACCACTTGTCCCTTGTGATATATATATATATATATATATATATATATATATGTATATATATATATATATATATACATATATATATATATATATATATATTTTTTTTTTATTCACCCCCCCCCCCCCCCCCAAGTTGACACTCTTCTCATCTGTGAGCTATAAAAAAATCATCCATGAACTTTCAGCCGCGGTGTCCCTTCCATTGGCGGCCGACGCTAGCAACACCATGTACAGTAAGCCCTGCCTTTTGTCACTGCAATCATGCGCCCGTTGCCGGTTCGATCAAACGGTTAGCTCCAATTGGCCAGCCAGCGTATAGCGGCACAACACATACACTCACTCGGTTTGCTATATGTCTACACACAGCGGCGTTCACACTGACATGCATGGAAAAAGAGCGCTTTGATTTAATGGTGCGGCGCCCGAGTGCTGTAGTAATGATCTAGCGTGCACGCGCCCGCATGTATGTTTATATCAGAGACTTATAAGTGTGTGTGTGTGTGTGTGTGTGGGGTGTGTGTGTGTGTTAGTGGCCTTCATAATGTGTGTTTGTGTGTCTCTGTGTGTGTGTGCGCGTGTGCCTCTGCAGCAGCAGCAGCAGCAGCAATGGCCAGGTCTCTCTGGGTACCAGAAATGTCTCATTAAGAATTAACGTACACATCCACGGTCACTCCGAGGGTGGACCTCGCAGACACCCGTGCGCAACCTTTTCTTCTGCTCCCGCTGCCTTAATTAGCACATACACACTCTCCAAGGTACAGCCACACACACACACACACACACACACACAATCACCTATTGTCCGCAGAGAGATGAATCTGAGGTCTCGCCGTGGCAGACAGTGGCTGACTTGCTCGCCGAACATTGCTCATTAACAAGATAGAGACAGCGCAGTGTAGCCTGGCCTTTGTCTGTGATTAAAACACACACGCCGACGCGCGCACACACGGACACACACACGGACACATACAAAGCCGCGGAACACACTCCCTCGACGCTTCACACAAATCCCGCCATTATTCCGCTCTTACCTCCAGCAAATACTGTACAACCCAAGCCGCGTTAGGTTCCCATTGTAGCGCAAGACGAAGTATTATAATGGATGGGTTATTACGACAAAGGGGAACATTGTTTACCTGGATACAACTGGCCTTTGAATGGACAAGGTCAGGAGTCAGTCAGAGGAATCGTCGCG
This sequence comes from Merluccius polli, assembly GCA_030340625.1. NCBI lineage: Eukaryota > Metazoa > Chordata > Actinopteri > Gadiformes > Merlucciidae > Merluccius > Merluccius polli. The sequence continues at coordinate 49,879 of JAOPHQ010004085.1, forward strand.
GGGAACAGAAACGCCTGTTTATTAGCACAAAGAGCAAGCGCCGTCGCGTTTGTCGTCGCGGGAAAAAAAAGAAATAGCACCGTGATGGGATAAGATCATTTTCTTTTTCGTTTTTTTTTTTTCCAATTTCATTTGAAATACCACGGAAGGCTGGATATGTAACGGTTGCAGTGACTGGGATCCAAGACACAGGCAAACTTTAGCGGTAAACATGAACAAGAAAATAAAAATAAAAACGAAATTGCACTTGAAATATCACCGGCGAAATACAGAATCCCACACAGGTCTAACAGAACGCTGACCCACCACTAAAAAAAATAAATAAATACAAACGACCTCAAAGCACAACAAAGCGAGACGTTGCACCTGTGAGCACACACACACACACACACACACACGCTGCAGGGCAGGACAGACATAGAAGGCAGGGTTCAAACTGAGGTAATGACCAGGTGAGGGGCAAGGTGTGTGCAGCTGAAGACACAATGGCGCTTTAGGGAACACACAGGGTCCCCGCGGTGGACAAGAGCCTGGCCCAGGAAACACTGGGATTAGCATTACAATTGTTCAAAACATAAGGGACCACAAGAAGACAGAAGATATTCAATCTATGTTGAACATGGTGAACATGCATGTGATGTCTGAGAGGTGTAAGTAGATTAAAAAAAAAAAAGTAGAATATTATTTTTCATATCTTAGAAACTACTAAGTATACTTAGTATTGAGCATAGATATATATGGAGAACATTCTGAACACGCACAATGATTAGGAAAGGTAAGTATAGGTCGATAGACAAAAAACAAAAAAATCGTAGAAACTACACTATTTATGATATTTAGCAAGCCGGGAGTCGAATCTGTTAAAATAGCTAGCATTGCAATCTAAGAGTCACAGTTTACTGAGCTGGTCTCAGAGTCGACAGTGTCTCGAATGTAAATGTTTTTCTCAACGCTGTCGTCTTGGACCATGTGGCGTGAACAGGCCAACTTGACCCGAGAAACAAACAAACTGAAAAACAGTTCAGCCAAGGTAAACATAATCAGAGAAAATGTGAATAAAAGTACACCAATTTTCTATTTATACTACTACTATACTTTTCCAACAATATCTGTGTTTTGTAATGACGACAAAGGTGGATGCAAGAGTGAAGAAGGCACTACCGATGTTTACTCCCACGTCTTAGGAAATGGTATGAAAGGGGAATTGATCATAGGGATGCATTCTGCTGACCACAGCAATAGGATTACTCTGTCACATTTTAAATGTCTTCTTTGGACAACAATGGGAGTAACATATTCGCAGATCTCTAGACAGATGACACTTGTGAACAGGACAAAAACATTCTCGCTTGTGGTCTTTTCATTGTGTCCACAATGGTAAAGTGTCATTTGAGTTATGTGTTATGTGGGTAGGCAGTGAAAGTGTGTTATCGTCTGTTGCTGAGTGATCATAATGTTCAGAAATCATCACACCATAGTTTGTGTGTGTGGGTCTGCGTGCGCGTGCGCGCGCGCGTGTGTGTGTGTACGTGCATGTGTGTTTAGGTGTCTGTGCGTTGAGCTGTTAATGAATCCAACAGAAACAAATCATCACTCACTCCCTCACTCTATTTCATTCACTCTCTCACTCACTTTTGATCTCGTTCTTTCTCTCCTTTAAGTACACACACACACACACACGCACACACGGACCGTCGGACGGACGGACGGGGCACGCTCATGCCCTCTCTCCTCCATTTCACCTCTATTACTAGCTATAATCCCATTTCACACTCTATCGATCCCCAAAACTGTTGTTCACCGGAACCGGCAGTGAACAGCGGCGCGGCGCGTCTCCTCCTGCTCGCGTCCACCATGCCGCAAGCCCCCATTGTTCTTTAGTACACAAAGAGAACCCCCACCTCCCTCCCCACACACACACACACACACACACACACACACACCAACCCCCTTTTGTCTCAGAGCGAACCCAACCAACCAACCTCCCCCACTCCCAACGCCACCCCCCCCCCCCCCCAAAATATGAATTATAAATGTATGGCTAATGAAAAAGACGAAGAGGAGCGAGATAGAGAGAGAAGGGGGGTGTGGGGGGGGATGGAGGGATAGTGTGAGAGAGAGAGAGAGGGAGATAGAGAGAGGAGAGAAGGGGGTTGGCAGAAACATCAGAGAAAATGACTCCTTTACAAGAGTCTATTGATCAGTTTCTATCAAAGGGGGATGTCTGACATGAGATTACCTGGCAGTTTGAGCATTAGCTGCCGTGTGTTATAGCCCCGGGCCCTTGTACTGCTGCCAGAGGATTGTAAATAAACCCGAGAGCGCACACAGAGAGCGGGAGAGGAGTGTGTGTGTGTGTATGTAGGTGTGTGTGTGTGTGTGTGTGTAGGTGTGTGTGTGTGGATTTCTCTTTTGGAGAGAGTGCGTGTGTACGTGTTTGTGTGAGGTGAGGTCCTCGAGAGCGTGAAGGGGGACAAGCTCACGGTTGTTTCAGGGTTTTTTTTTTGTTTTTTGTTTTTTTTGTGAAGGTGTATTTGTGTTGTGTTGCCTCCCATCCCCATCCCCATCGCCCCCAACCCAGACTCAGGTGCGGTGCTCGCGTAAAACTTCCCCACCGTAAACTTCATCTCTGTGGGGAACCGCCCCCCCTGGCCTTTGCGCCCCGACGCCCCCCTGCAACGCCACCCATATGCGAACTAAGGAGCCATTAGGATATGCGGCCACGGTTTGGCTTCATCAGGCTGCTTCCCGGAGTAAGCCCCGGTGCGGATTGGCCGGCGGTCCCGTCTTCTCCGGCCGCCGCCGCCGCCGCACTGGTTCAGAGTGCAGACCAGGTTATCCGGTCCTCCTTTTATTGACTATTTAGTCATTCAGCGGCCGCTTTCATCCAAAGCGGCGTACAAGCGGTGAATTACTTATTTCGTTCGGATGCGTATGCTAAAGGTGAGCCTCGGGAGCGGCCTGCGATCGTCTCGACTGCGGAGAGTGCGGGAGATGTGGGCCGACGTGGGTATGACTGATGTCTTATTAAGCTCGTCCCAGGGGGTCCGCGGAGCCCTTTCCACCATATACCTTTAACCATTTACGCTCTCCCCTGATTCATGTGAGGCCGGTTTAAAAGGGTCACAGAGGTGACCATGAGAGAGACAGACGGAGCGAGAGGGAGCTGAAGTGAACTAATAAAAGAGAGCAGGTTTAAAGAGATAAAAGAGATGAGGGGGAGATTATACAGGGGCCTCAATATTGCCGAGAGGGAGGGAGAGGGAGAGGGAGGAAGGGAGAGGGAGAGAGAGAGAGAGAGAGAGAGAGAGAGAGAGAGAGAGAGAGAGAGAGAGAGAGAGAGAGGTCAGTTTTACATTATGTTAAACTGGCAAGTCATAACGCATGTTTTAACTTTGCCCGTGAAGCCATCTTAAAGGTGCAGAGACAAAAACAGACGATGGATGAGGAGACAGAGATAAAGAGACTTTCAGATTATGAATATAATGAAGGTACCGGCATACCGTGATCCACATGACCTCAGGTGTGGAGAAAAAAACAGCGAGGTATCCCCACTGACTACGGGGCAATAGCATCGGATGCTACATCTGGCCACTTGTGCTTGCCAAGTCTCTTTTATATATTTAGGTCTTTTGAGGCTGTCGGGCTAGCTGCTAGCTATTTGCCCTTCTGTGTCTTTTTTTTACCTGTTCTGTCTGCACCTGCAGGGTTTTCCCCCTACCATTGGTCAGGCCGAGAGTTTTGTTGTTGTTGTTGTTGTTGTTGTTGTTGTTGTTGTCGTTGCTACTGTTGCTGTTTGCCCTTGCTATTTTTTAACCATATCAGAAAGAAATGTCACATTTACGCCTCGTATCCTCCAAGGTTCTTCTTCTGAAAAGCCTTTTGAACCTTTTTTTCCTGTTTAAGTAGTTGAGCGAGCCGATGCCTTGCAAAGCAATAATGTGCTGTACTTGATCAGTTAGTATGGATGTGACTGGAAATACACACATCTTAAATCCTCTATTAAACTATATCACTCATTTTTTGTTACTAAATATGCAATGCAACTTCAATGATCCTTACCATTTAAAATAAAACAAGAATGATAGTATGTAA
>JAOPHQ010004086.1:0-17500 GCA_030340625.1 Merluccius polli
GTTTTATATAAAAAAAACCTTAAAGATGACACTGAATGAAGGAGGAGATCCAGATGAAGACATTGTGGACTGGGGACCTTTGTCAGTCAGACCCGTCAAAAAAACCACTGGGTGAGCACAGACTCTGTGGATACACGGATGAGGGCAGGGAAGAGGAGGAAGCAGGGTGTGGTGGTGGAGTTGTAGGTGGTGGTGGTGGAGTTGTAGGCGGTGGGGTGGTGATAGTGGAGATGGTGATGGTTCCCACAGCAGGCTAACCCCCACTAGGAACAGGAAGTAAAAGTTGAGGCACAAACTAATGGACGGTCTTTATGCTCTCTGGCTGTCATGGTGTTCACACCCCGCCGCCCCGCCGGGCTGTTCTGGCTGCTGACGCTCTCATAACCTCATGTGTACAATCACTCATTATCCACACGAAGGGATAGACGTCCGTCTCCAAACTCCATTTTGTTTTAAATCGTCCCCACATCCTTGCTGCCACGTCCCCATCCCTACCCCGCCGCGCCGCCTGCGCTACTGTAGTCCTTCTGGACTAATGGACCAGGAGTTGCACTGTGTCCTCGGGACATTTGGTCACCAGTACAGCAGCTAATGTTTCACTTTGATATCCTAGTCCATAAAAAACCCTCGGGACATTCAATGTGTCCCATGCAGCTATGGAACAATCTGTTTCCACCAGAGGAACATTGTGACACACTATGGGTGTTTCCCTTCCTCCCCCCCCTCACCTCCTCCCTTCTCTCCCCCCACATCTCCTCCCTTCTCTCCCCCCTCATTTCTCTTCCTTTCATATCACGCCGGCCCAGTGCTGACACGTGGCTGACAGCTCTCTCTCTCTCTCTCTCTCTCTCTCTCTCTCTCTCTCTCTCTCTCTCTCTCTCTCTCTCTCTCTCTCTCTCTCTCTCTCTCTCTCTCTCTCTCTCTCTCTCTCTCTCTCTCTCTCTCTCTCTCTCTCTCTCTCTCTCAACAGGACAGGGCATGGGCTGTCTCAATGGAGACAGACGAAGGCAAACTGGGCCAAAGCCTTACTGAGTGGTGTGGCTGGATGATGTCTGTGTGTGTGTGTGTGTGTGTGTGTGTGTGTGTGTTTGTACTTAGGGGGCAGTGAGGATGGGAGGTGTCAACATTGTTTCTTCAGAGTGGTGATCTCCATTTGCATAATTTCCATTACATCCATTTACAACAAAGAAGAGGAGAGGATATGAGAGGAGAGGAGAGGAGAGGAAAGACGAGGAGACGCTGAAACAAAACCCAACCTGACGAGGGAACAATGGTGGCCTAATGGTCATTTTCATGGGGAGCCTGAAATAACCTGGATCCCAGTTCTTCATATTTTGTCAGGTTTAGGAAACTCCTCTCACGCTGAGCCTGTGGTCACTGTCCTCAATTTGTCTGTTTTGACGGCAGAATACATTCAAATACAATTCCTTAACAATAGTGCCACTCAGCTGTTCATCCACACTAGCTTCAGAAAATGAGCAGAACACAAAATGAAGGCACACAACATATACCAGCATATCAACTACTTTACATCCTTTTCAGTTCTGGACCATTTAGCCACTCTAACCAAACTTCAACTAACAATAACTAACCAACAAATGTCATGTGTTCAGGAATTAGTTTGGCTGGGACTACCAAGCCTGTTTTGATCCATTATATCATTCATTATATTATATTGTTCATAGTTTATAATAGTAAATAATAATTTGTTACAAATACGTAAAAAAATGTAATGATAAGAAAGACTACGACTTCAAAGCACAGTAAAACCATGATATGTTTTTCAACTTAATATCTGATATATACGTATATATATATATATATATATATATATATATATATATATATATATATATATATATATATATATATATAGGGTTAGGGTTATTTATATATATCAGATATTCCTCTGTAGTAGATGAGCGTTAAGTTCTCCGTACTCCGGACAAACTGGATATTAAACATCATGCTTATACAAGAGGTTGAGCATCTGCACAATCTAGACGTGAGCTTTGAAATCATGTTGACCATAAACCAATCCAGAGGAAAAGCCCCTCAAACACACACACACACACACACAAACATGGAAGGTGATGAAGTAAAGCATTGAAACAGGTCCAGCGGCTGGCAGGTGCAGAGAGGGAGTGAACAGGAGGATGTGTCAGGTGTGTAGGGTGAAGGGTGTGCAGGGTAGAGGGTGTGTAGGGTGGAGGGTGTAAAGGGTGGAGGGTGTGTAGGGTGGAGGGTGTGTAGGGTGGATGGTGTATAGGGTGAAGGTTGTGTAGGGTAGAGGGTGTGTAGGGTGGAGGGTGTATAGGGTGGAGGTTGTGTAGGGTGGAGGGTGTAAAGGGTGGAGGTTGTGTAGGGTGGAGGGTGTGTAGGGTGGAGGATGTATAGGGTGGAGGCTGGAGGAGGATGTATAGGGTGGAGGGTGTGTAGGGAGGAGGATGTGAAGGGGTGGAGGGTGTGTAGGGAGGAGGATATAGGGTGGAGGGTGTGTAGGGAGGAGGATGTGAAGGGGTGGAGGGTGTGTAGGGAGGAGGATGTGAAGGGGTGGAGGGTGTGTAGGGAGGAGGGTGTTGAGAGATGATGGATGGTGTTGATACAGGAGGCGGGAGGCTGCTTTATCTCGGCAGCACCGGCGAGATGTCGAGGTGATGGGTCGACTGTCAGGCCTTTGTTTATGGACCACCACCCATCTAGCGTAACCCCCCCCCCCCTTCTCCTCCTCCACAACCCTCCCTCCTCCACCACCACCACCACCTCCACCTCCCCCTCCACCCCCAGCATGAATCACTCAAAGTAAACCCATACCTCATCTCCTCTCTCTCCCTGTCTCCATCTCCGACTCCATCACATCTTTTTGGGGGACACTTGGTGGTGAAGCCATTCATCCTCTCACAATCTCTGGCAGGCCAACGTTCAGCATCGCTCCAACAAGCCCTAAGATTCCTCTTTATTGGGGCTGCTGTGCTCTGAGAAGAATGAAAAATAAGACATTTATATTTTCCCAAAGATATTTGTCCCTACATTTTAATCGCTAAAAAGATGCCACACATCTCTCAAGCAGTCAGGCCCACAGAATAAGAAAGAAGAGAAGTAAAAAAAAAAAAAAAAAGAGAGAATAAGGAGAGGAAGGAGGAGAGTCTAATCCGGCCGTATCCCACGAGTTGCTTCCAATTAACGACGGCTTTATCAGCCGGCGGGTGATTGCCGTTTTTAATCATTCTCTCTTCTCCTCACGTTCCTTCCGCTCTATCAGTTCCTCCCACCCTTATCATCTAACCCCTCCCTCGCTCCATCCCCTGCTCCACCACCACCACCACCACCACCCACCCCCCCCACACACACACACCCCACCGTCTCTGTTACGTGGTACCCGGGTACCATCATGTGCACCGGTCCTCTCTCGCCAGGTCTGGTGATGGTTTTCCTTAGCGGCCGATAACGGCCTGCTTCCACGCTAAAACTTTTGTTTCATTGCATTGGCGTTACAAAACCTGCGTGCTTGAATGCTAAATGGCGTTGCGCACATGCGCGTGCGTGTGTGTGTACATTGTGTACCGCCGCACTAGAAGTCACCAGAGGGCTGGAAGTTTTGTACAGGACAGCAGAGGTTACACCGGTGACTCGTCCGGAAACAAACAGTTTGCTCTAATCTACGTAGCGCCTCCTCCGCTCTCCTCTTGTCCTCCTCCTCGCCTCTCCTTTGTTCCCATGATTGATTTGGAGAGCTGAAATGTGCCTGTCACGTTGATCGATCTGCTCAGCTGATGGGGACGGGTTGGCGTGGGGAGAGCGGTTAGTAACGGGGGGGGGGTTACCCCCACCCCCATTGTTGTCATGGTGATAAACAGAGGGTGATGTGTAGCTGACAGAGCGGCGTTATGGCTACTTTCATTCAGCTGATGCAGACTCATAACAAGGTGACGGTAATGGCCGCTCACGCAGACCTTCAGGAAATGAGGGCAAAGGGGGGGGGGGGGGGGGGGGGTCTATGTGTGTGTGTGTGTGCTGTCCTGTGATATTATGTACATGTGCGAGTGTGTGCAATGTGTGTGTGTGAGTAAGTGTGCACCCAAGCACCCAAGCGTTGCGAGTGTAGCCCCCCCCCCCCCTTCCCCCAACAAGGTGTTATTGAGAGCGAGGGCCATTATCTCTGCCCCGGGAACCCTGCCCCCCCGCCCCACCACCGCCTCTCAGGAGGGAGTACTCTCCTCGGGTAGACCAATCGCAGTGCGGCGGCGGCAGCGGCAGCGTGTTTTGGGCGTCCTACAGGGTGGGCTATAACTCATCTCCAGTTAGAGAGACGGCCTTATCTCAGTCCTCCTCCCCAGGCCCGGGCCAGCGCCGGGCCAGCGCCGGCCCAGCACCGGCCCAGTCCCAGACCTCTGGGGCCCTGAGTTATAGTTGGGCTTTAAGGTGACAGAATACGCCGGCTGCCCCAACTGTCTGAGACAATTTATATCTGGAGCTGCAGGAGAGAGAGTTTGTGTGGGTTTGTGTGTGTGTGTGTGTGTGTGTGTGCGTGTGATGACAGGTTTCTGAGCGTCTAGTTTGTTGTTGCGTCCGTAAGGTTAAAGAAGCACTGCTAGTTATTTAATCATGTGAAGGGCATCGTTGTAGTGGCACACACACACACACACACACACACACACACACACACACACACACACACACACACACACACACACACACACACACACACACACACACACACACACACACACACACACACACACACACACACACACACACCAATTCCAGCACCCAGTCCGCAGCTCCTCTCCCTCTCTGTCATCTCTGCCTATCAATCAAAACTGTATTAAGTCGGTTGCGTCGGGCCGATCAAAGGCAGAGTTCCTGGGAGGAGAGCAGATAAGACCTATCTCATTAATAGTGCGTTAGCGTCGTAGCGGCCCGCGCCACGCCCTGCATCCTCTCTTTCATATCCAATTATCATCCGTTCTGTCAGCGGGAGGAGAGGCTCACACACACCACAGCCAAATACATCAATGTGGGTGTGTGTGTGTGTCTTCTGTAAGCGTGTATATATCAATATGTGTGTATGCGTATGTGTGTATGTGTGTGCGTGTGTGCGTGTGCGTGTGCGTGTGTGCGTGCGTGTGTATGTAGTACTATCTGAGAGCTGGGTGGGGTGGGAGCACCAAAACGTCAGTGTGACATGCAGCAAATCCAAACGTGCACCAAAAGTGTCACTTGTAAACAAATGTAAATCTGGGGTATGGGGGGGCCACCCCCCCCCCCCCCCCCCTTCACCACCAGCTGTCAAGTGTACAGTCTGGGCACAGATACGCACGGTAGGATCGATGCTGAGAGGGTGTAACAGTAGCAGCCGGCGGCAAGATGAGACCCGGAGGACGCTTGTCTTCTGACCGATCTGCGCGGGCCCTAATAGTGAGGAGAGTAGCGGCCGACAGGAGAGGAAAGAAACAAGATATTAAAACAGCAAGGTGAGATATTGAGGGGGTGCGGACAAAGGAAGCAGTGCAGGGGTTAAGAGGATTTTAAAGGAGCGCTTGGGTTAAGACGGACGGACAAAAGGGGGAGGAAGAAATGAAGTAGGGAGGCAGAGGCGGACGGGGAGAAAGGAGAGAATGGCAGAGCGGGAGGGAGAGAAAGAGCGGGGCATTCTTCCCCTTCTCTCCTTGGTTTTCTGTAAGAGAAGCTCAGGAAGATAAGGCTAAAAGGTCCGTCAGTCTATGGCGGAACAATCCGCTCTGTGTCTGTCCCTCTCTCCCCGCGAGTCTCTCTCCTCCTCCCTCTCCCCGAGACACTGGCCTGCTCCTCGGTGTAATGGACCAACTCAGATTTCGAGCGATGCCTCTGGTGATACGGCTCATCTCTGGTGGCACGGTTTACCGACATCAGTTGTCTAATACAATAACCTCTCCTCTGGAGCACAGCAGCATGCAGTTTAACGCCATACAAAATACAGCAGTTGCTCCTCAATATATATATATATATACAATTTTTCTTTCAAATGCATCATCGTTTAATATACAGTATAGCCCAGTTAATACTCCGCCCCACGTCAGTAACTGATGAGACGGTGAATATTCAAAGCAGGAACAAAAGACTTGAGGAAAGCGTCTTCATTCAGAAGTCCTGGCCACTAATCGCTCACAGCAGAGCTCAGACAACCCCAACTAGCAGGAATGAAGGGAACAAAATGGACACACATGACAAAGACTCCACAGCGAGCCGCACCAACTTGTTGTTTCTGTTTGATTCTCTTTAAAGACGCCTTCATCTCCGCAGCGAGGAGGAGCTCCCACACACAGGGTCACTGTTTACAAAGACCGCTTTTAATCCAATCACAGCTTCTGCCTTTTATTTCCTGTTTCATGGGATTAGAACTAAATGAAACGTAATAAAAAAGGCCAAATTAATTTATGAGAGAATTACAAATTTCCTTGTTTCAAAAAGGGCAGCCTTAGAGCGCGAGAACTACAAAGACAGCAATTGTAGTCAAAGTGGTAAATTAGTTTGTCGGACTTCTAAAATGGATGAATTTTCTTTGTTTTTAATGCAAATCCATACAACAATGCCAAACATGGTTTAATATTTTCAACAAACTTGTCAAAACAGTTTTGACGTAGGAAACTTTATTCCACCGCCACGAGTATTCAACAAACTTGGTTAGAAAATAAGTGGGACATGAGAAGTTAATAAATATGTTAGTAACCTAATCACCAGCGAATATCACACCCTCCCTCTCCTCTGCCTCTTATCTGACTCTCCCTTTCGTCGACCCCCCCACCTCTCTCTCTCTCTCTCTCTCTCTCTCTCTCTCTCTCTCTCTCTCTCTCTCTCTCTCTCTCTCTCTCTCTCTCTCTCTCTCTCTCTCTCTCTCTCTCTCTCTCTCTCTCTCTCTCTCTCTCTCTCTCTCTCTCTCTCTCTCTCTCTCTCTCTCTCTCTCTCTCTCTCTCTGACCTGTTGCGAGGCAGCCTGAGGGTCTGAATAACTGTCTGGTGCCAAGCTGCCTCGGCCTCAGGCCTCGTGAGAGATGAAGCAGAGGTCAGGGGGGGGGGGGGGTATATGTGTGTGTGTGTGTGTGTGTGCGTGTGCGTGTGGGTGTGTGTGTGTAATGTTTGTATGAAGTCGGCTGACTTTATGACTTTTTTTTTTATATAGGAATAGTAACTGGAAAGAATCATGAAAGAGGACAGACAGAGACAGAGGGACAGGAGAGGTGGACAGACAGGGGGACAGGAGAGGTGGACAGACAGGGGGACAGGAGAGGCGGACAGACAGAGGGTCAGGAGAGGCGGACAGACAGAGGGTCAGGAGAGGTGGACAGACAGGGGGACAGGAGAGGTGGACAGACATAAGGAACAGAGAGGTGGACAGACGGAGAGACAGGAGGTGGACAGACACAAGGACAAGAGGTGGACAGACATAGGGACAGCAGAGGCGGACGGACAGAGAGACAGGAGAGGTGGACAGACACAGGGACAGACAGCACGACGGCTACATATTTTAAACAGACAGTTAGCTTAGTGGTGTTGTTTTTAAAGTGCTTCGCGCGCTCGTTGAAATCGCCGTACGAGCGGCCGTGCCGCTCATCCACCTCCAGGGACTTCAAAGTCAAACTAAATGAAATGGCGTTCCCCTGCTGGAACCGGGGGTACTGAGTTTACACACCCGGCATGACACACAGTGTCTTCCAATGGCCTGGAGGAACGCCCTCCACCTAGACCCCCAGACCCCAGACCTCGCCCTTACAGTGATGGGGGGGGGCTGGGACCCACACACACAGATGAAAGGGAGACGTTATTTTCATCTTTTCTTTCTCCCTGGAGCAAGGGGGGGGGGGGGGGGGGTGGGGAGCAGGGTCTATGAGGTTCTGGGTGGTGCTGGACGAGGGGGGTCGGACTCGAAGCCCTCTCTTCATCTTATTCTGCTATTCTCAGGGGGGGGCAGGATCCAGGGCACCCGGCGAGGACGGGTGAGAAAAAGGTGAGCGTGGGGTTAGGAGAGTGTTATGTGTGTGTTGTGTGTGCGTGTGTGTGTGTGTGTGTAGGGGGGGGGGGGGTTCTCCAGTTGACTGTGTGTGTGTGTGTGTGTGTGTGTGTGTGTGTGTGTGTGTGTGTGTGTATGTGAGCCCTCGGGGGGGGGATCCTGGGGAGGGACAACAACAAGAGTGGGTGTGGGTTGGGGGGGGGGGGGAGGCGGCCCCTCCCAAATCAAAACAAACAAACAGAGTGGACCTCTGATCTAATCTCGTCTCTCTCCTCGGCCCGGGGGGGGGGGGGGGGGGGGGGGGGGGGGGGGTCGAGACGTTGCGGCGGTCACTACGGCTCGTGAAACACATAACCAAACGCAGAGCCGCACCGCTCGGTGTTGCTGTACGCCGCCGTATCGCGTGTCACGATGGCCATGCTTACAGGATGTGGGCCTTAGGAGGAACGAGACCACATGGTTTGGTGAGGAAGACGATAGGGAAGAGCCCATAGTAAAAGAGGGCAGGGCTTGAACAGGGCCCTGCGCACACTTGTGTGAAATTGATAAGATATTACAAATGACATAAGTTATGTCACGCTCCCTCACTGTATGTATACGCATGCTCTCTCACTCCGTGTATACGCATGCTCTCTCACTCCGTGTATACGCATGCTCTCTCACTCCGTGTATACGCATGCTCTCTCACTCCGTGTATACGCATGCTGTCTCACTCCGTGTATATGCATGCTCTCTCACTCTCACTCCGTGTATACGCATGCTCTCTCACTCCGTGTATACGCATGCTCTCTCACTCCATGTATACGCATGCTCTCACTCTCACGTATAGGCTCTCTCACTCCATGTATACGCATGCTCTCTCACTCTCTCCATGTATACGCATGCTCTCTCACTCCATGTATACGCATGCTCTCACTCTCACGTATAGGCTCTCTCACTCCATGTATACGCATGCTCTCTCACTCTCTCCATGTATACGCATGCTCTCTCACTCCATGTATATGCATGCTCTCTCACTCTGTGTATACGCATGCTCTCTCACTCCATGTATACGCATGCTCTCTCACTCCGTGTATACGCATGCTCTCACTCCATGTATACGCATGCTCTCTCACTCCATGTATACGCATGCTCTCTCACTCTCACTCCATGTATACGCATGCTCTCTCACTCCATGTATACGCATGCTCTCTCACTCTCACTCCATGTATATGCATGCTCTCTCACTCCATGTATATGCATGCTCTCTTACTCCATGTATACGCATGCTCTCTCACTCTCACTCCATGTGTATGCATGCTCTCTCACTCCGTGTATACGCATGCTCTCTTACTCCATGTACAGTATATGCATGCTCTCTCACTCCGTGTATACGCATGCTCTCTCACTCCGTGTATACGCATGCTCTCTCACTCTCTCCATGTATACGCATGCTCTCTCACTCCATGTATATGTATGCTCTCTCACTCCGTGTATACGCATGCTCTCTCACTCCATGTATACGCATGCTCTCTCACTCCGTGTATACGCATGCTCTCTCACTCCATGTATACGCATGCTCTCTCACTCCATGTATACGCATGCTCTCTCACTCCATGTACAGGTATATGCATGCTCTCTCACTCTCACTCCATGTATATGCATGCTCTCTCACTCCATGTATACACATGCTCTCTCACTCTCACTCCATGTATACACATGCTCTCTCACTCCGTATACGCATGCTCTCTCACTCCGTGTATATGCATGCTCTCTCACTCCGTGTATACGCATGCTCTCTCACTCCGTGTATACGCATGCTGTCTCACTCCGTGTATACGCATGCTCTCTCACTCCGTGTATACGCATGCTCTCTCACTCCGTGTATACGCATGCTCTCTCACTCCGTGTATACGCATGCTCTCTCACTCTCACTCCATGTATATGCATGCTCTCTCACTCCATGTATACGCATGCTCTCTCACTCTCACTCCATGTATACGCATGCTCTCTTACTCCATGTATACGCATGCTCTCTCTCTCACTCCATGTATACGCATGCTCTCTCACTCCGTGTATACGCATGCTCTCTCACTCCGTGTATACGCATGCTCTCTCACTCCGTATACGCATGCTCTCTCACTCCGTGTATACGCATGCTCTCTCACTCCGTGTATACGCATGCTCTCTCACTCCGTGTATACGCATGCTGTCTCACTCCGTGTATACGCATGCTCTCTCACTCCATGTATACGCATGCTCTCTCACTCCATGTATACGCATGCTCTCTCACTCCGTGTATACGCATGCTCTCTCACTCTCACTCCATGTATATGCATGCTCTCTCACTCCATGTATACGCATGCTCTCTCACTCTCACTCCATGTATACGCATGCTCTCTTACTCCATGTATACGCATGCTCTCTCACTCTCACTCCATGTATACGCATGCTCTCTCACTCCGTGTATACGCATGCTCTCTCACTCCGTGTATACGCATGCTCTCTCACTCCGTGTATACGCATGCTCTCTACACAGAAGGGAGCATGGTGAGATGATGTCCTACTAACTGGTGAGCTCTAATGTCTGACATTCGTCCAAAACCATTCCCCCTGTGTTCCTGTGTTTTGAGACGGTGTTATGGTTGCAGTCTAAACTTCCCACCGGCTAACTGCTAACGCTAACACAAATTCCTCTTCCCCGGTAGCACGCTTGACCAATGGCGGCGCGGCGCCCTTGTCAGCTGACCAACCCCAAAGAGATGCGGGGTGAGATTAGAGCGAATCGGGGGGGGGGGGGGGGGGCAGTCTGAGGTTATCACAACCCTCCTAAGCTAAAGCAGATGGGTGCGGAGCACGTCTGCTGTCGGACGGCCGCGTGTTGGGAGCCGCTCTCTCCCACGGGCCAAAACACGCTCTTACATTTACTGTTGTTTCAGTGAATAAAGCGGTACCCGTTCTTCTGTACAGGAAACCTCCAACATAACATTTTAAATGTGTACACACACACACACACACACCAGAGTCACAGTTTTTTTGGCGCTGCTCGCCCCGAACTCCCCTCCTCTTGTCGTCTGTCAGTCTGCCGTCGTGTTTTTTATTCACTCTATTTTTGCCTTTTTTATGTTTGCTTGTTTCCTTCATTATCTCTCCATCTGGAGTTCAGCTCCATGACAAACACACAGCCCCACTTAGTCTCTCTCTCTCCCCCTCTCCCACTTTCCTCTCCTCTCTCTCTCTCCCCCTCTCTTTCTGACTCTCCCTCTCTTTGTCTTCTCTCTCTCTCTCTCTCTCTCCCTCCTCTGCCTCTCTCTTTGTCTCTTTCCCTCGCTCTCTCTCCCCCTCTCTCTCTCTCTCTGTCTCCCCCTCACCCGGCTCAGATGTAAGTTTAACGTAACAGCGGCATGACAGAACGACAAGACTTTCGTCACAGAGGGGAAAATAAAAACAAACACGAGATGAGATAAGAGAGAAGATACAATATGTGCGGCGCCTTATCCACGATGCTAATTGTTTCCGCGTGGGAGGGGCGGGTGACGACGGCTCCTTGGGAAGGAGCAAAAGATAGAGTGAGGGAGAGATTGAGGGAGGGAGAAAGGGGGAGAGAGAGAGAGAGAGCGAGAGGAGGAACTTGAGAATATCCTCCTCGTGCCTTCGTCCCGCGCCTGACTTCAGAGCCCTGGCGCTGAGGAAGGTCAACACTGCTGTTCAACTTTTCACCTCTCTCTCTCTCTCTCTCCCTCTCCATGTCTCCCTCTCTCCATGACGCTCTCTCTCTCTGTCTCCCTCTCTCTTCATGTCTCCATCTCTCCCCCTCTCCATCTCTCTCTCTTCCCCCCCCCGCAGCTCAACCAGACCAGGAGTGTAACGCCACGCCAACTAATTCAATTAAAAACATCAAAATCTAAAACATTACGGTTGATTTAATTTGGTCTCACAGCCAAAACACAACAAAACAACCAGGTGGTAAACGTGAGAAGTTCATTTCAACATCGGATCTGCATGTTGTTGTTTTCCCCCCGTTCATAATCACAGTTTTGAGCTTGAAATCCTGTCAGACGTGTGAACGTCAGGAGCCGCTCAGGTGGAAACACACACAGACAGACAGGCGAGCGAGCAGGCGGACAGACAGGCAGGCAGACAGGCGGACCGGGAGGGCCGACGGACAGACAGACAGACAGACAGGCGAGCAGGAGGACCGGGAGGGCCGACGGACAGACAGACAGACAGTCAGACAGGCGGACAGACAGACAGGCGGACAGACAGACAGGCAGGCAGGCGGACCGGGAGGGCCGACGGACATACAGACAGACAGGCAGGCGGGGGCAGGGGCCGGGGGGGGGGGGCAGAGGCAGGGGCCAGGCCGGGGCCGGCGTCAGGGGCCACACGCGTGTCACGCCGCACCACGCGCCCCGCAGCCTGCATACCGCGGACCCACGGCGCACACAATGGAGGCTCAGTGCCGCCGCATCACGCACCACCGGCAGCAGCAATGTGAAATATTCACACGGGGACAAAAGGTAAAGCAAGCAGTCAGAGAGAGGGAGCGCGTGTGTGTGATGTGTGTGTGTGTGGTATGGGGGGAGGAGGTGGGGTGGGGGGGTGAAGGGTGAGGATGAAGGCAGAGGGGAGGGCACCTGAAGAAAGGGCCCGGTGCTGAACAATGCACCTTAGTGTTGAGAAATATCACTTCGTTTGGACTTTTGATTCCTCCCGTTACACGCGGACCGCCTGGATGGGAACGAAGGGCGTCTTGATCGCAGAACCCGGCCTTCCCGCCCTCTAGCGCGGCGCCGGTACCGATAAAAACGGTTCTGTTGCGATGTGCAAAAAAAAAAAAAAAAAACTTGAGACGAGGTGAAACATCATCACGGACGACGCGCTGGAGACGACCCCCCCCCCCCCCCCCCCCCGCCGGGATGGACCCCCCGGTCCCGCGGACCCCGCGGGTCCTGGTCCCGTCCGCGGCCCGTCGCCGCCTCCTAGTGGCGAGACATGCGTGTGTGTGTGTTGGTGTGTGTGCATGTGTGTGCATGCGTGTGTGTGCATCTGTGCGTGTGCATGTGTATGTGTGCGTGCGTGTGTGCATGTGTGTGTTGGGGTGAGGACGGGTGAGGGGGTGAGGGGGAGATATTAATGTCCGCCATGTGTGGAAGGAGCGGCATGTTTGCTTTTCTCAAGCCGAGCTCAGCGCAGCGCGGAGCGGCCTCTCCGCCGCGGACACCCCGCGTCACCATCTGGAGCCAATCACACGTCACATTACGCAAAAACACACGCGCACACACACGCACACGGTCACGTGCATGCGCGCCCAGTTTTTTCACTAGAGACAGTTTAATGTGATTAAATATGTCATGTATGGGAAACATGAAGTGGATTAAAACAGACTTTTATTGATGAACTCGTAAATGTTCATTCAGAAATATGTGTCGTGTTGAGTGAAACAAACGGGATACAATGATAACGTTTTCCGCATACATAAAACATCAAATATAAAATATTGTTATTATATACCATTTAGGCTAGGTATTAAGACATCTAGTCATCTTGGGTGCATGTAGGTAAAGCAATATTTGATGTGTATTTGATGTTTTTGTTTTTGTTTTAAATCAAAGCAGTGAACAGTTACTTCTGTGCTATAAGTGAGCCTTAACCAGACTGAGCTATTATATATAAAATACAAAATAATATATCATATTATATAGGTTTCAATGCTCATAATATAAGCTATTCCATCTAACCTGCTTGAGGACCGTCCAATCAGGTGACAGTATTACTTGATGACCAGGCGTCTGGCTGCCCAATTAACCCTAACACTAACCCTAAGGCTTACACTAATGCTAACGCTAACCATACACTAAAACAAACCCCAACGCTAACCCTAACTCTAACCCTATACTAACACTAACACTAACCCTACCCTAACACTAACCCTAACACTAACCCTAACCCTATACTAACACTAACGCTAACACTAACACTGCGTCATGTATCAAGAGCACAATACAGAGCAGGGAGTTCACCCACACTCACATTTTCCATCAAGAGGCTAGAAACCGTCCAAAACCACTCACATGTCATATATATATATATATATATATATATATATATATATATATATATTTTAAAAAAAAGCGTTCGTGGCAAGCGCAGCTCTTCCAAACCCTTCAGAAGGTCTCGACATTCTCACAAAACCGAGGTGTTTTTTTAACCTCAAACATTTTTCATCATTATTTGGCCTCACAGATCACAATCTGGTCAAAGTGTTTTTGAATCGTCCTAGTTTCTCTATTGTCAATTCCTTTGGCTTGATAATTAGAGTGTATTTTTGTTACATAAAGAGTAGTTTGAGCTGCAATACAATACATCAAAGATGAGGGTAATTTGGCATGTATTTTGTACAATTTGGAAATAAGCTAAAAACAATACAAAAATAATTTACTTTAAAAATTGTTTTGATTGTAATGGGCTTAATGTCGTCACTTCAACAGTTGGACTAAGCACTAATACTAAGTCCCTAATTCTCCTCCACCGTTGTTATGGCAACAACTTCGCCCTCGAGGCACAAGAGATTTCAGATATGATGGAGAACAAACTTGTTCAGAAATGTGGTCTACAGACAACAGTAATACAAATCCTTGATCTGAACTGATCAGTGCCGCTGCCAACCAATCGTTCCTTCGGTTCAAACACCTTGAAAGGGCCTAAGCAGACAGTTTAGCTGCCTGAACTTCACTTTTAATATGTAGGCCTACGGATGACTCAAAATGACAATAACAATATAAAGTTTAAGTGAAAAAACAAGGAAGTTATCCATGGCACTGAGCCCCTTTATCAGGGATATGGAACTTGTACAGGCGCCTGGCTCTGGTCCCTGGGCTGCCAGAGAGGTGATTGAAATAGAGAGGCTGTTAGCCAGCTTGAAGTGTCTGGCTATGTAATCAATGATACTACCTACTTGTCAGACAGTCTTAAAGAGGCCTGACACAGTGTAATCTGAAGCACTGCCGTCAATGAGCCCTGTTCCATTACTGTGGACGAACCAGCAGGGAACGTTTTCTCCATTCTTCACATCCTTCCTGAAGTCCCGATGCCAGCTCCTGAAGGCCGAGGAGAAAGAAATACAACCGCAGGAGGAAAAAAACAAACAAGAATTATAAAACGGATAGTTCTGGTAGTGCCTGGCTCGAAGCCGTTGTAAAATACTCTAAAACACACACCTGTGACCGCGTAACAATTCATTTTTAGTATTAATGCGCCTGTATGCTAGCGTGTATGCTGGCCTGTGTTGCTTGGCAACCATTTTGCTGTCTTGAGGAACTATATCGCTCGGCGGAAAAATTATGATTTGTTTTCAATAAATGATCGCATTTTATGTTGCTGTGTGTTTATTTTGTGAAATCTTACTGGGCTGTCTTTAGGAACCGTTTTAGTGTCGTGCCTAACAGCGCTCCATAGCTGTCGTGAACTGTAAACCACGGCCTCCCTGGGCTTATGGCTGAAGTAAAGCCGGTGTGCTACCTGGTCACGTTGAGCTGGTGTCCTTTAACAAACATGGTGGCGTCTGGCTTGTCAGGAACCTCTCCGGGACGAAGAGGTCCAACCTCAAACCCGACCCCATGGTAGAACTGACCTGGATTACAATTTATTATTATTACAAAAAAGAATGATTACATTTTAAAATAGTATAAATATAAATGCGGTTTACTGAGCAGTTTCCTGTAAACCCAATGTGTTGGCTTATAATACATCCATGGTCGGCCTGGTAGACACACAGCTAACTTATGCCCCCTAGTGGACAGAGCCTTACCTAGCAGGCCGTGGACTTCCTGGGACAAACGGTGACTTTCCAACGTGTAGAAACCCAGATAGTCCTGCTGGTCGTGGCGGTTCCTCCACACCTTGGTGTGTCGGACCACCCTGAACCTGATGCAGTCCCTCAGAGTCAGGGTCAGACAGGTGTTCTTCGTCAACGTAAGGTTCACACTGAAAGATACATGCAGTTTTCACATCGCTATTAATTTTAACTTTTGTCCATTAATAGCATTTAGTTTTCTTTTGTATTTGTGTATGGTTGATTGCAAAAAAGAAGCAATGTATAAACTATCCAACAGGATATGCATTAGTAATATGTTGGGTACTTAGCGATAGTAGCCACCATGTTGTTCTTCACTAGCATCATATTTCTGCTTTGTTTGCTACGGCATTAGAAAGAAACCGAGAACAACAACAACAACTTGAGACACAGCCGCTACAAATACAAACAGCCGTCTCACTCACCTGGGTCCTTTGAGGGAAGCTTTATCTGACCACAGCAGCTTGACCCGTTGACCATCCTGGGACAGAGAGATGTCCTCGGTGGTCACCTCCAGCCTCACGCCCAGCGTCTGGTGGACTACACCAAGGCGGCCAAAGTATGTGTTGACTTGACCGCTCGCGGCGGCTTTATTTTGCTTTTTTGCAACAATTTCCCCGTTGACCAGAAAACCTATGAAGGAATAAGGTTTAGGGTCGAGGGTTTTAAAAAGATGTTTTGCATTGATGTTGTTCAGAAGATGTGGCCTCTGTTACATTAGGTTCATGTGAGGTCAGAAGATGTGGCCTCTGTTACATTAGGTTCATGTGAGGTCAGAAGATGTGGCCTCTGTTACATTAGGTTCATGTGAGGTCAGAAGATGTGGCCTCTGTTACATTAGGTTCATGTGAGGTCAGAAGATGTGGCCTCTGTTACATTAGGTTCATGTGGGAGAGACGGTCACCTGAGGCGGGGTCTCGGACCAGGTTTAAGATGGTTCCAGGTGAGTCGTTGATGTCGAAGCACAGAGCGTCCTCCCTCTCTGGCAGCTCAATCATGAAATGAGGATCTCCATCCACTGATCATGCATCACCAAAAACCATTAAGGCCCATTAATATACATAATAAATGTAAATATGCATAGCAAGGATAGGTTTCATAATAAGTTACACTTTCATTGAGGCATCATTTGCATTGAAAAGTTTGATTTGAAGTTGACCATTAATAGCCATCAAAACTAAATATCAATCTAATATAAACATATTTACCAGTAACAGCACTTACAATTGACAATTGATATTCAGTTTATTGTATCATATCTTACAATATTCAAATATACTACAAAAAAAAGAACCACCACAATACATAACCACGATCAGATTGTTCCTATATTAAAGGATCTGTTTCTTACCTAAATGAATCGCTGGATTAGACACTCGATGTTGCTAAAGAGATGAGTCATGTGGAGAGATTGTGTAGAGTTACTCACCATCTGACAAAACGCGATGTCTGGTTCCAGATGGGTAAGATGGGTAAGAAGAAGATGGGTATACCTTGACTTTAGCCACAAATACAGAAATATAGATGTACAAAATATGAAACCGATATATAAACATATTTAACAGTAAGAGTGCTTACAATTGATGATTGATATTCAGTTTATTGTATTGTACATCTTACAATATTCAAAAACAGTACGACAAAAAATGGAACACCACCGATCAGATTGTTTCTATATTT
>JAOPHQ010004086.1:20000-71461 GCA_030340625.1 Merluccius polli
GTCTAAGGAGGAATACAACAATGGAAAGACGATGCTATCGTTTTAGTTATCGGTCCTCTTCTGGATCCGATATTAATTGAGTGTAGAGTGTAGTGTGTAGAGTGTAGAGTGTAGAGTGTAGAGTGTAGTGTGTAGAGTGTAGAGTGTAGTGTGTAGTGTGTAGTGTGCTTCTCACCGCTAGTCATGAATGCTGAGCCTGGATTTGCCTGGACTATAGCCACAAATATAGAAACATAGATGTTAAAAATATATGTTTTAACAGCACAGATATAAAGGTTGTGGTCAGTTTCATACCGTGTCTCTGCACACTCTGTTGCGCTCCTGTAGACAAGAGGTCAGAAATATTAAAAACAGTACAACGAACATGTGACAAAAGGAGAGGATTTAACACACACACACACACACACACACACGTTTGTGTTTGCTGTTGTCTAAGGAGGAATACAACAATGGAAAGACGATGCTATCGTTTTAGTTATCAGTCCTCTTCTGGATCCGATATTAATTGAGTGTAGCGTGTAGCGTGTAGCGTGTAGCGTGTAGAGTGTAGCGTGTAGAGTGTAGAGTGTAGAGTGTAGAGTGTAGTGTGTAGAGTGTAGTGTGTAGTGTGTAGAGGGTAGAGGGTAGTGTGTAGAGTTTAGTGTGTAGTGTATAGTGTACTTCTCACCGCTAGTCATGTATGCTGAGGCTGGTTTTGCATGGACTATAGCCACAAATATAGAAACATATTAAAAATAGATGTTTTAACAGCACAGATATAAAGGTTGTGGTCAGTTTCATACCGTGTCTCTGCACACTCTGTTGCGCTCCTGTAGACAAGAGGTCAGAAATATTAAAAACAGTACAACGAACATGTGACAAAAGGAGAGGATTTAACACACACACACACACACACACACACACACACACACGTTTGTGTTTGCTGTTGTCTAAGGAGGAATACAACAATGGAAAGACGATGCTATCGTTTTAGTTATCAGTCCTCTTCTGGATCCGATATTAATTGAGTGTAGCGTGTAGCGTGTAGCGTGTAGCGTGTAGCGTGTAGCGTGTAGAGTGTAGAGTGTAGAGTGTAGTGTGTAGTGTGTAGTGTGTAGAGTGTAGTGTGTAGAGTGTAGTGTGTAGAGTGTAGAGTGTAGTGTGTAGAGTGTAGTGTGTAGAGTGTAGTGTGTAGAGGGTAGAGGGTAGTTTGTAGAGTTTAGTGTGTAGTGTATAGTGTACTTCTCACCGCTAGTCATGTATGCTGAGGCTGGTTTTGCATGGACTATAGCCACAAATATAGAAACATATTAAAAATAGATGTTTTAACAGCACAGATATAAAGGTTGTGGTCAGTTTCATACCGTGTCTCTGCGCACTCTGTCGCTCTCCTGTAGACATGAGATCAGAAATATTAGAAACAGAATGAACGTGACAAAAGGAGAGGATTTAATGGCTCAGTGTTTGTGTATAATAGCAGTTCATTTCATTGATGCATTACGGTCTCATTCACATTAAACCAATTCTTATTTCCTGATAGCCAATACAAACCCATAAAATCTCTGATCGAGAAGTTCGACAATGCTATAGCACGCACACACACACACACACACACACACACACACACACACACACACACACACACACACACACACACACACACACACACACACACACACACACACACACACACACACACACACACACACACACACACGTTTTAGTTATCAGTCCTCTTCTGGATCCGAGATTAATTGTCAGCCATATCACGTTTGTTGTGGTTCCACCTGTCAGGTGGTTTCCAGTAGAGACCAATTCAATGTAACGCACGTCTATAGATCCCCGCCCCCAGCAGCATGATTGGTTGAAATACATTTGAAGCGAAAGAAAATGCGCCCTGATTCACCCGAGTCAAGCCCTGACATTCTTACTTAACATATCAATCACATACATGAAGAAAGCAAAGCAAAGACTTCCTCCTGCATTCTCTTCCTGTCCTACCTTCGGTCAGCTTGTCTGCAATAAGCGGCCCGCTGGGGTCCTGCTCTGTCTCTGGCTTAGAGACCACCATGGAGGTGAGGGGGGTGACGAAGCTGTACTTCAGGGACATCTCCAGGGCTTTGGCCGTGGCGTTTGTCTTTTCCTCTGGGGAACCCAGCTCACTGGCAGAACAAAAACAATGATTTTTGCCCGTTAATAATAATGTTTAGTAGGCATAATGGATGCACACCAGTATATACAAACCAGCATATTGTGTTTTGAAAGTATGTATGTGTGTGTGGTTCCAGAATACACAAGACCTCTATTTCCTCTTGCCAAACAGAGCGACTGTGATCTGCTGGTTAGCTTGACTAGCATGGCATGGCTACGTTCCTCTCCACATTCTCCCATTTGGAATCATTATTCATATATCTGTGTATCTCCTGTGTGGTGGGAAAATCCAGTTTTCATTCTCTTCCTGGGTCCAGGGGTCAGATGTTTCAGACTGGAAGGATGCACTCAAACAGTACGATACGTTCTCAACTGTTCTACTGTACACCCTGATTGATCCCTCACATGGCCATTTCCTTTTGAATGGGTTGTGTCAAAGACCAGTTCCTAATTCATACAGTTGTAGTGTCTTGTGGTATTGACTGCCTTCTGTCACACTCAACTCCACAGATAAAAGACTCTGTGGCACAATGATATGTTAATCTAATCTCGGGTTCCTGGGGGGCAAACCTGTATAAAATACTGTGCCATTATGATCTGGACCGCATTCTGTTAAAAAGGAGTCTCTTGTATGCATACATTAAACAAGTTTATACTTCTACAACTATTGTGTGTTACTTTAACATTTAGAAGTCTCATCTGTCCTAGACGCAATATCTCAAAGAAATTGCCATGACACGTGCCACGTTAATCATTATTCATATATCTGTGTATCTCCTGCCACGTTAATCAGGACATTATTAAAACACTTGAATTAAATGAAGTAAATAAAGCTACATTATCTAAACAGATCCAAAGGGTTCAGCAGGGCAGACCTGGCGGCCAGCAGCTGTTGGATGGTGAGGTAGGCCCATAGGCGCTCACTAAAGCTCCCAAAGATGTACTCCTTCTCTGGGTAGAGCTGGTCCCATGCATCCCCCCTGGCTGGGCCCTGCACCTGGAAGTCATTCTCATGCTGAAGAGTGGGAACAACAGGGAGGGAAAAAAGAAAGGAAAATCCCCCCAAAAAAGGTTTAAATGGGAACAGAGAAAACATTGCTGTTGACTCCTGGAAGTCATTAGCAGCCTGGCAGAGGTCAAGCGAGGATAAATGCAGGCTTCACAAATTGCCAGAATTACACTGGAATCTAAAAGGCATACAAGCCTTTAGTGCCACCACCAGTATTACCCGTTTATTAACTGTTAAGTGAATGCCCACTAAAATGTTGGTCTATTATCCAGACCAACTGGACTAATACTTCATACTTACAGACATACGAATATATCAATACTTTATACTTACATACATACTAATATATCAATACCTACTGCTTACATACATATTGATATAGCAGTACTTCATACTTACATACATACTAATATATCAATACTTCCTGCTTACATACATACTGATATATCAATACTTCATACTTACATACATACTAATATATCAATACTTCCTGCTACATACACACTGATATATCAATACTTCATACTTACATACATACTAACATCAATACTTCATACTTACATACATACTAATATATCAATACTTCCTGCTTACATACACACTGATATATCAATACTTCATACTTACATACATACCAACATCAATACTTCATGCAATGTGAGTTATTAAAATTCACGTTCACTCACTCCGTCAGCCTGTACTTCCACCATGAAGTTGTCCATGTTGTGGTCAGACAGCCGCCCGGCCACCACCATCTCTGAGCCGTTGAACAGCTGACTGAAGTGATGCGTGGTTACGCACTCCACCGCGTTGTCAGGGTAACGCAGGTCGACGTCGGAGAGCAGAGGGGTACCCACCTCCTCGAAGAAACCCTGGGACACAAAACGTGTGAGAGGATTCTTTCTCCACTAATATACATACTGAAGTGTCTCTCTTAACCGTGTTGTAAATGTATGTATATGATATAGTGCAACTCATTACGTGGACACTGATTCTGGCATTCTGCATTGTTCTGTATTTGCTCCAGTAAACAATGTGAGAACAAGACCAGACATGTTAGATTTACATCTGATGTTTTTACCATTTACCGTCGCTGATCTTCTCAGACTGGAGGTCCATCTTGTTCAGGGGCCGTATTCACAAAGGATCTTAGCGCTAAAAGTAGCTCCTAACTGGCGAATTTAGGAGAAACTCCTAAAAATAATGGGCGTGTCAGTCTTAAATTTAGGACTCCTAATTTTTTTCACTAAGAGCAATTCACAAAGTATTTTAGGCCTAAAAGTAACACCTAAGTCTAGGAGAGCCTAAAAGTCCTCGAGAGGACTCCTAACTCACTAAGACCTATTCACAAAGAATCGGAAAATGACTGCGAGACGAAATGTTTTGGAGACAGTGGAAGACTGTGAATTGATCAAGAGATATAGGCTAAATCGTGAGGGTATAAAACTTGTTGTGGAATTAGTGCGGGATGCAATAACATCCCCGACTAACAGGAATAACACGATTAGGAAATAAAATGTTTGGCAACGATATTTAGCAACAGGGAAAATGCAACTTTGCAATGCCGACGATTTAGGAATATCGCAACCATCAGTCAGCCATAAACCGAACCATCAACGCGCTCTGTAGACCACATATCAATTCAATTAAATTCAAACTTTATTAAGGACACATCTCATGAAAGGTCCATAACACCAACACAACACAATAATAATAAAATAATAAAAATAGAATAAAAAATACACACACACACACACACACACACACACACACACACACACACACACACACACACACACACACACACACACACACACACACACACACACACACACACACACACATATATATATATATATATATATATATATATATATATATATATATATGTAGGCTAAATATACACACACACACACACACACACACACACACACAATTCCACAATGATCATATATTTACATACAGGCTAGAAGAGCTGACAGAGCTCAGTTCAAAGTTGGTTAAGGCTGAAATAATACCATTAATATCATCCAACAGTTTATTCGGTTTCCTTTGGACAATCAACAACTACACAGGATCAAAGCCAACTTCATGGCATGCAGGTATGCCGGTGTGGTCGGTGCTGTTGACGGGACGCACATACAAATAATTGCGCCATCAAAAGATGAGGACGTGTTCGTCAATAGAAAGAAAGTAGCCTACATTCCATCAACACGCAGATTGCTTTTGATGCAACTTTTAACATTCTTGATGTTGCGAAGTGGCCTGCAGGGTCTACCCATGATTCGCGTATTTTAATGGGGAGCGGTCTGAGGCGTGAGGCGCCATGTACCAGTTGGGTGTCACTTGCTGGGTGACAGTGGCTGTCCCTGCAAGACGTCTTGACACCCTATCTCAGTCCACAACCGGGAGCACAGTTAAAGTATAACATGCAAGTGATTACGCAGATTACGATTAGTCCTATGCGTAAAAAACATCGTATTAGCTCTTTGTCGCCTTTTATTTGTTGAATCCATATTTATTATTGTTTGCCGTGTTCCTCCATATATGTTAGGGCACACAAAAATACACGAAATCTTGTGGAGAGAGGATGTGATCACAGTGATCACTGTATGCGCCATTCTCCACAACCGGTATGGGCTTTTATTAAAAGTGTTGAATAGTGGAGATATGCTCATTGAATAATAGTTTGCAGGGTGCTTTTAATTGCCTCCTTGAATTAATGCAATTTACGTATTTTTATTGTTTTTATTGTTTATCTCTCTTTCTCTTTAACGTGCATATAGGCTACAACGTCATTATCGTGGTCTGCACAAACTTGTCATCATGCGTGTATTCTGCTAACTGCACTGTCCATAACTATTTGATAGGGATGTCTAGCCGAGGCTACTTCCTTGTTCTTCGGTGATTCAGTGGGCTCGTTTCCACAGAGACCGCCTGCTCTGAACAACCAATCACCGCACTGACCGCTTCCAAACTCGTGCACGAGAATCGACGTAATCCATAGCAACGGCGCGTCACTCTTAGTTCACTCTTAGTGATTTATCCTTAGTATGAGTAGGTCTCAGCGGCTTTGTGAATAACTTTTAAGAAAAAACTCCTACGTAAAATGTTTTAGCGCGAGTTAGGAGCACTCCTAGCGGTAAGATAAAATGCTTTGTGAATACGGCCCCAGGACATTTCATGGATCCCATTTGTTTGCATCCCTTAATTCAACATTCCCTGTTTGAGGCCAAATCCTCAGTTTTTGTTCACCAGCTCAACCACCTCACCTGCAGCTGGAGCGATGCGTCAGAGGCTTCGTAGATCCTGCGGGCCAGGCCCTTGTTCTGTTTGGCCATCACGTCCAGGAATGAGTAATCCACATTGTCCCCGAAGCCAAGACAGAACAGAGACATGTTGCCACCGATGGCGTTGAGCACGTTCTGCTGGATTCGTGGGAGGCTGGACTCTCCTGCACCCAAACCAAATTACAGATGCACAGCTTGCATTAAAAAAAAAAGAAAGTTAAACCATGACTTTTATTTTGTCATGTCAACACCCACTCCTGTATTTTGTATCCCTGTTTGAGTTGTTGCACACCAATGCAAAATATATGAAAGAAAGATTTCCCACTTCAAGAATGTCACAATCTATGTCTCTGTTGTGACCTTGTAGGTGGACCGTCTGCTTTCATTATGAGGACATATTCTGATGATCTCACCTGCGTTCATATTCTGATGATCTCACCTGCGTTCATATTCGCATGATCTCACCTGCATTCATATTCTCATGATCTCACCTGCATTGGGCATTCCGTCGGTCAGTAAGATAATCATGTCAATACGTGTCCGTGTGAGAGCAGCGCCTCTTCTGTGCTTCCTCAACATGTCCACCGCTCTCAACACGGCATCGTTGATATTCGTACCTTTTATGAAGAACAAAAAGGGAGTTTAACTTTTCTCAATTTCAGTGGTGAAGACTGAAGGCTGTGACTGTGGGTGATGCTTACTTCCATCATCGTGGATCTTTTTCACGTACTGCATGGCTTTCTGAACATTTATGCTGGTGGCCTTCGTGAGGGAATCCTTCCACTGGACAATCCTGTGGTCAAACTGGATGAGGCCGAAGTGGTCCTCAGGGTGCAGGTCCTGCAGGATGGCCAGCATCGCCTCGCGGGTCTAGAGAGCATTTACAGTCTGAGGGCTAGACCTTTCACCATTAAAGGACTGACGTGTATGAAAAATCTCCAAACTATGGCAGACACACACACACACCTGTTGCATCTTGGTCCCTGCCATTGAACCACTCCTATCGATGACAAACACCACGTTCTTTGGGATACGAGGAAGATCCGGAGGAGCAAAGAAGTGAACGAAGTATCCGTTCATGATCTGGAGGAGGAAATATATCAGGGGACTGGATCAGTTAAAATGGGTCTACTTTGCTCCCCTACAGTGAGCTGGTGGCGTTCTGTGTATTTGTCGACAGCGGACCTGAATGTCTCCGAGGTCTGACGCTCGTTTCACGTCATACTTGATGATGAAGTCCCCCCCGATCAGAGAGACGTCACACTGTGGACACGTCCTCTGCTGCTCCAGTGTGGGAGAGAAGGAGATGTGGGCCTGAGAGAGAGAGAGAGAGAGAGAGAGAGAGAGAGAGAGAGAGAGAGAGAGAGAGAGAGAGAGAGAGAGAGAGAGAGAGAGAGAGAGATATTAGTTCATTTACAGTCCCTGACAAAAGTCTTGTCACTTATCCATTTTGTAGAAACAACAGCGTATAATGTGACTTTTAATTAATCCATTGGTTTTAGAAATGGCTCATATGAAAGCTAAAACCCTCCCAAATTATGTTTAATATACTAAAATGAATTTGCTTCACTGACGAAGGATTGATCATTTAATGAACACAGAAAGGTCAGATTTTGGCAAGACAAAAGTTTTGTCGCCTACAGAGAGTAATGTGAAAATTGAACAAATAATTTACTTCAAATACAAAAATATGTTGCATAACATCAGTGAATTAAGTAGTGGTGCTGTGAGATCCATATTTAATATCTTGTATGACTTCCATGAGCTTGAAGGACTGCATCTCCATGCAGTTCGACTCCATGCGGTTCGACAATGATTCATACAATTTATTGATGAAGTCATCAGGAATAGCAAAGAAAGCAGTCTTACATGCCTCCCAGAGTTCATCGAGATTCTTCTTTGGTTTCGTTTTCCATGCTCCCTCTTTCATTCTACCCCAGACATGCTCAATGATGTTCATGTCTGGTGACTGGGCTGGCCAGTCCTGGAGCACCATGAAAGATCAAGGTGCTCCAGGACTTCGCCTTGAGGAACTTTGATGTAGAGATGGAAGTACACATCACAGCTGCCGCAAATATTGCAGGAGACCTACTGGAGCCCGCATGGATCCGAGATTCACCCAGAACACAGTTATGTTTGGTGGCGGAAAAATCATGGTCTGGGGTTACATCCAGTATAGGGGTGTGCGAGAGATTTGCAGGGTGGAAGGCAATATCAATAGCCTAAAATATCAAGAAGTGTTAGCTACCTCTTACATTCCCAACCATAAAAGGGGTCACATTTTGCAGCAGGATGGTGCTCCATCGCATACTTCCATCTCTACGAAGGCGAAGAAGATCAAGGTGCTCCAGGACTGGCCAGCCCAGTCACCAGACATGAACATCATTGAGCATGTCTGGGGTAGAATGAAAGAGGGAGCATGGAAGACGAAACCAAAGAATCTTGATGAACTCTGGGAGGCATGTAAAACTGCTTTCTTTGCTATTCCTGATGACTTCATCAATAAATTGTATGAATCATTGTCGAACCGCATGGATGCAGTCCTTCAAGCTCATCGAAGTCATACAAGATATTAAATATGGATCTCACAGCACCACTACTTAATTCACTGATGTTATGCAACGTATTTTTGTATTTGAAATAAATTATTTGTTCAATTTTCACATTACTCTCTGTAGGCGACAAAACTTTTGTCTTGCCAAAATCTGACCTTTCTGTGTTCATTAAATGATCAATCTTTCTTCAGTGAAGCAAATTCATTTTAGTATATTAAACATAATTTGGGAGGGTTTTAGCTTTCATTTGAGCCATTTCTAAAACCAATGGATTAATTAAAAGTCAGGTTATAAGCCATTGTTTCTACAAAATGGATAAGTGACAAGACTTTTGTCAGGGACTGTACAAATGTTAAGGTTTGTAGAAGCTATACCTCAAAAACCCAATACATTTATAAATATAACTGACACATTATATTAAATATAATATAATTATAAATATATTAACACCTAAAACAAGCTTCTATTATACCTTGTTGTCTGTGACCGTTTTCTCCACCAGGGGGAGGAGTTCATTGGACAGGAAGGTCCCATGGGCGTCAACGAAGGCAATGCCCTGAGGCTCATAGATATCAGCCACAATCTACACACACACACACACACACACACACACACACACACACACACACACACACACACACACACACACACACACACACACACACACACACACACACACACACACACACACACACACACACACACACACACACACAATATTTTGTAGAAATATGTAAATATACTGAGTCCAGGAAATTAAAGGGATTGTGAACTTGGATTCACCTGAAAGTTCTGGACCAGTTGTTTGGGGTTTATTCGGGTCAGAATCTCATACTGGCCAAATTTCCTCTGAAGAAGTTCCTCATAGGTCAAGATGAAGTTCACGTTGCTCTTCGCTGCGATGTTGACGGACACAGAGAACTTCTCCATCTTCCTCCCAGAAGCTCTGCAACAGACACTATGTGAAGGACCCCAAACCGCCATCTTGCTGAAAGTAAGTCTAGTCTAGTCTTATAACTTACTTGACCAGTCCAGCCGTCTGCCCTTTAGACACAGCCTTGTCATACTGCTTCCTGGCGTTCTCCTTCTCATTCACCTTCCCAACGTAGACCTGCCCGTCTATCTCACTGAGGACGGGAACACATAAGATACATAAAATGAAAAGAAAAACTAAAGGTGCACGTTGAATGGTGACTCACATGGTGAAGTTGGTGATGAAGGCCGTCTTGGGCAACTCCACCTCGAAGGATATTTCCTGGGAGGAGTTGGCTTGGTTCAAGGCACTGGTGGCCATGACTGTGTGAGCAAAGCGAGACGCCACAGTACAGTGTACTGTGACACTGAGCACCTCCACCGTCTGAACAGAGAGGGCGACAAAGAGAAATGTGAGTTTTTGTCCTTGTTTCATCAACAGTTCAAGTTTTAATGTATAGTATGCTGTAACACTTTGTTATTGTATCTACATGAGCTGCTATACGGTATGTTGAAAATATATTTAAAAAATGTGAAGTATCTCTGGCGTAGTGGTGTACCAACTGCCAGGACATCTCACCTTCATTTTGTTTGCACTTCGTTTCTGGGATAGAAGATGAAGCAGATTAAAAATAGAATGAAGCAGTTTACATAAATATTATATACTATGATATTGTCATATCAATGTCTCCTACCTGAAGTGATCTGGGGCCCACAACAGCCTCGGTGTCCTGGAAAATGACATTAATGTTAAAACTGTATGAGGAGTTCATTTGTTAAAACTGTATGAGTTCGGTCCAAATCCCTAGATGTATCCAGTTTAATTACGCTTTAGTTAGGCTATTGTTTCCAGCAGGGTACTTTTGCCTATTGGATGGCTCTATAGAGGAGTGCTGCTGCCCGACAGTGACATCTGGAGGCCCCGCCTCCTGGGCAGGCAGACACCTGGAGGCCCCGCCTCCTGGGCAGCTAGACACCTGGAGGCCCCGCCTCCTGGGCAGCTAGACACCTGGAGGCCCCGCCTCCTGGGCAGGTAGACACCTGGAGGCCCCGCCTCCTGGGCAGCTAGACACCTGGAGGCCCCGCCTCCTGGGAAGCTAGACACCTGGAGGCCCCGCCTCCTGGGCAGGTAGACACCTGGAGGCCCCGCCTCCTGGGCAGCTAGACACCTGGAGGCCCCGCCTCCTGGGCAGCTAGACACCTGGAGGCCCCGCCTCCTCGGCAGGTAGACATACCGGTGATCACGTCTTTAGTTCACCACGTCACATCGCTCACTCAAAACATGAATATCTGCTGAATATCCAATATCTTTAACTAACTTACTTCAAACTACATTAACTGCTACTGAGATTATTTTAATACGCCACCACAGAAGCGCTACGCTGTTATAAATGTTATTTCCAGTTTTGATGTCGGGACATCCCTTGGGGGCGGATTAAAGGCCGCAGTATACTCGCCGTTCCCAAGCTGTCCCTTATTAGACATTCTCTGGTATTATTTAGCATATCTCTTCTTCTACTGCGTAGAAATAGCAGAGTCGGTCGCCTTTCCTCAGTGACGCCACCTCTGTTCAGGAGAAGACTGCAACTACTGTCGCGGCCACCAGCGCGAGTATAAATAGTTACCGTGCTCCTGTGACGTCACATTGTCGCGCGACAGCTTGGGAACGGCGAGTATACTGCGACCTTTATTGTGTATTATTGTGAAACGTATTGAACTCCCCCCCCCGCCCATGTTTTTATTTTAATTTTTATTAGGAATTTAAAAGTACAAACAACTCCAAGGAGCATCAAGATACAACAATCCCAGAGGACAGCACTTAAAATCATTACTTAAAACACTTATTTCCAAAGTGGTCCTCGGTGGACCGTGTTGTCTGGATCTCCTCCAAGTTACATTTGCACAACTTGTTGGGCATAAAGATGTAAATGTCACATATATTTCTCTAATAAACAGATCTACTTCCGAGATTGGTCATTATGTAACTACGCACCCCCCAGTGCCATACATGGACTAAACCCTGTCCCCTGTGGACACTTGGTACGTCCCAGTGGAGCATCGCATAAACAAACTCCCACTCTTGCAAGACTTTGACTTTCAAATGTTAAAAACAAAAAACAAAAAATATATATATCCTCACCAAGAAAACAGCATTGATAGTTTCTGCAACACACACATATTTACCCTCTCCACGTGGAGTCCAGTGCGTGTGGTGGCCTGGACCAGAACCAGGACCAGGACAGAGCAGCAGGTCGCCAGCAGCTGCGAGGTCCACTTCCCAGACATGACTGGCCTCCAGTGGGCTGTAACCTCGCTGTTCCCAGGCTCCTCGTCGAGGAGGGGGCGGGATGCTGCGATGGTGTGTTACTGGCGAGAGAGAGAGGGCGGAACTTCCGGTAAATGGGATATCCGTTTCTGGTTACATGTTGCGGATATCGCTTTGTCAGGATTCATCGTCGCACACTGCGTATTTATTCTCATTGTCGTTCTTGTTCTGCTGTTCATAGACGCACGCAACTCATCGGAAGAATGCGACCGGAAATGGCGTTGCGATAGACCGGGATAACGCCACAATTAAGGATGCTCTCTCAGAGACGCGGCCATGTGGGACCAAAACAAGCCCAGAGATGTGTACAGGCACGCGAATAATCTTTCCCGTAACAGTTTAACTCCGCCCACAATGTGGGCTGCAGCATCCTATTATTTAAACCTTTCTTTAAACCTTAAAATCACTGAATCTTAAAATCAAATTATTGCCATATATATATATATATATATATATATATATATATATATATATATATATATATATATATATATATATATATATATATATATATAAAAGATATCACAGCCTGTAGCTCCTCAGGCTTCCTCGGCCCTCCACCTGTCTAGATCTTTCCCATGGAATCAACCACCACTCAACCTGTGCCCTGTCTGTCCCCCCCCTTGACCTCCCCACGTTCACATACACATCTTCCTCCCAACATTACATAAACAGGACAGAACTTTAGAACATTTTACATCATAACCCCCCCCACACACACACACACACACCTGAACTAAAAAGAACTGAACAAACCTTTCACCCATATTGTTTTTGTTTGTGGTGTGTTTTTTGTTATCCATTTCTATGAACTTTTGTTGAAGAATAACTTGAGTATTGTTTTTGAGATTGTTAATCCATCGTTCGATTAACTCTTTTTTTTCTTATAGTGGCTTATCTTTTTGAATTATTAACTTTATAGCTGTCTCAGGTTCCACTTTGGTTTTCCTTTTTACCTAATCTGAGAATAAATGGCAGGTGGCCTTCTGCCTGTCTGGTGCCCAACTTAACCCACTGAGCAGTTATTTGCAGTTAATTTAGTCCCTACGCTACAACGTTTTTTCAAGAAGCCAACAGTGAACAAAAAAAGAAAAGAAATTAAAAATCAAGTTTCCTTTTAACAAATGTTAAACATTTTCCCATTTTATCATCAATAAGACTCAATTCTTTCAAATGACTTCATTATTTCTTCCCCACAGACATGTAAGCTATGTTTATCTTTAATCTAGGCCAATATCAAAAGGCTATGGAAATCAACTAATTTATTGTAACTATATGTACATTGGAAGACTTTTAGTTAAAGGTGCAGTGTGTAGTGTGTTTAGTGGAACAGACTTGTCAGAAATGGAATATAATATTCATAAATATGTTTTGATTAGTGTATAATCATATATAGATTAGTGTAAAAGTGTAACTATCATGTTTTCATTACCTGAGAATGAGCCCTTTATATCTACAATGGGAGCGGATCCTCATCCACGGAGGCCGCCATGTTGCACCGCCATGTTTCTACAGTAGCCCAGAACGGACATGCGGGTCTAGAGAGGACGCGTTTTAAGTTTGTAATGCGTTCCAATCATAACCGCTATCTTACTTCTAAGCTATGACCTCTAGTTTTACAGACTAAACTAAATAAAATGTATGAATCTATCAAGGAACCTCATGATTTGACACTTGGCTCCTCGATGCTGTCGTAGACGATGACATCATTTTGGAAGTACCTACTAGCACCTTACAGGCCACCGTAGCTTCAGCACCTACTGGCACCTTACAGTGCTCGCTACTAGCTTAAACTGACTACGTGTAGGATTTTCACATTCATAAATATATATACAAGTTGTAATTTAACTTAAAAAAATAGACCTTCCCAACTCTCTCCTTTTGCGAATAACTGATTTCTATAATATTTGAACCGGGTGGTTTCGCCGGGAAAAAGGAAAGAAGTGACGTCTAAGTAAATTTGTGCAAGGTTTATTTATGATTATAACTAACATTAGTTTATGATTGTTGATGATTGTCTTATCCCACGGAGCTTGCACTCTAGTGCTCTGAATGCACAAGCTCCAGCAGGCTGCAGTTCACTTCCTGGCCAAAGGGCTCAGTAATGAGAAGGACTTTCTGATTCTTACACATAGCAGGCCTACCTTTAATGCTTTATAGAACATTTGACCTTGTTTGCTTTATCAATCAAGGAAGTTTTAATTACTTTTAGGGCCATTTGAATACATTTAGGATCTCAAAACAAATTTCCATCTTTTTATTATGACAATAGAAACTGATGGGGTCTGTCTTGTCATTTAGAACGCTTAAAGGACCTTAAAGGACTTGTAAATGCTTTATCAATAAAGCATTTCTTTATTGATTTGAGGAACATTGGAACTTCATTAAGGAATTTAACATTGAAAAGGTGAAAAAAACATGGCTGCAGTGGCTCCATAGTTGGAAGCTGCTCCAGGATCAATGATCTTGTCTTCTACTTGTCAGACAGTCTTAAAGAGGCCGGACACAATGTAATCTTCAGCACTGCCGTCAATGAGCCCTGTTCCATTACTGTGGACGAACCAGCAGGGAACGTTTTCTCCATTTTTCATATCCTTCTTGAAGTCCCGCTGCCAGCCTCTGTAGACCAAGAGAGATGGAGGTCACAAAGGGTCAAAAGTCACAAATCTTTTTCTTTTCTCCAAATTTCAGATCTAGTTGTTCACTGTTCTGTAAAATGCATTTAAGGCAGCAGGTGTACCTGGTCACATTGAGCTCATGTCCTTTGACAAACATGGTGGCGTCGGGTTTCTCAGGAACCTCTCCGGGACGAAGAGGTCCTACCTCAAACTCAACCCCATGGTAGAACTGACCTGCAGAATTCACCGCCATGAAAACATTTATTTAATGACTTACAATCCGTCTTTATACTATTCGTACTTTATACTTCATACTACTACACTATCATACTTTCACATTCATTTCCATGTTATTAAGAAAAATCCAACAAGGAGAAAGCTTTCTGCTATTTTGTTTTTAATTCAAATTGTTTTAAATTTTCTTTTGTTCTACTTGTACTTAGTTTCAGTTGTAAATCACTATTGAGAAACACCAAGTCTGGAACATTAGGAACAATTTTCTGCTATGTTTCCCTGTTGTTCCATTACCTAGCAGACCATGGACAGATGGAGAGAGAAGGTGGGCGTCCAGAGTGTAGAATCCCAGGTAGTCCTGGTGGTAGGGGTGCATCTTCCACACTTTATGTAGCAGGATCACAAACTTTACAGAATCTCTTAAAGTCACTGTGAGGCTCTGGTCCTTGGTCAAATGCAGATCCACGCTGGGGAAGGAGAGGGGATGGAGGGGACGGAGAAGAAGTGGGGATGGAGGGGAAGGAGAGGAAGTGGGGATGGAGGGGAAGAAGAGGAAGTGGGGATGGAGGGGAAGGAGAGGAAGTGGGGATGGAGGGGAAGGAGAGGAAGTGGGGATGGAGGGGAAGGAGAGGAAGTGGGGATGGAGGGGAAGTAGAGGAAGTGGGGATGGAGGGGAAGGAGAGGAAGTGGGGATGGAGGGGAAGTAGAGGAAGTGGGGATGGAGGGGAAGGAGAGGAAGTGGGGATGGAGGGGAAGTAGAGGAAGTGGGGATGGAGGGGAAGAAGAGGAAGTGGGGATGGAGGGGAAGGAGAGGAAGTGGGGATGGAGGGGAAGTAGAGGAAGTGGGGATGGAGGGGAAGGAGAGGAAGTGGGGATGGAGGGGAAGAAGAGGAAGTGGGGATGGAGGGGAAGGAGAGGAAGTGGGGATGGAGGGGAAGTAGAGGAAGTGGGGATGGAGGGGAAGGAGAGGAAGTGGGGATGGAGGGGAAGTAGAGGAAGTGGGGATGGAGGGGAAGGAGAGGAAGTGGGGATGGAGGGGAAGTAGAGGAAGTGGGGATGGAGGGGAAGGAGAGGAAGTGGGGATGGAGGGGAAGTAGAGGAAGTGGGGTGAAAGGGACGGAGAGGAAGTGGGGATGGATGGAACAGTGTTATCAGAATGACTTGTAAGGGAGATGAAGGAAAAAAGCAACAAGAAGAAATCAAGCGAAGCCATAACTTTGTCTTAAACATCACTTTGTTTTCAGGGATTTTCACCTTTTTCCTTTGAGGGAAGCTTGATCTGACCACAGCAGCTTGACCCGTTTACCTTCCTGGGACAGAGTGATGTCCTCAGTGGTCACTTCTAGCCTCACCCCCATGGTCTGGTGGAGCACTCCGAGGCGGCCAAAGTAGGTGTGGACTTGACCATCAGGAGCAACCATCTTATCTCCAATGGTCTGACCATTGACCAAAAGTCCTGAAGAAGCAACATGAGATTCAACACCTTAAGTTCATCTAGTTGGCATTGTGGCACATTATATGGATTCCTCTTGGATACTCATAAGATCATTAATTAGTTCTAATAATCAAGTAATAAAGTCAAGTTGGACAACACAAGTGGGCAGATTCACCTGAGGCGGGGTCTCGGACCAGGTTTAAGATGGTTCCAGGTGAGTCGTTGATGTTGAAGCACAGAGCGTCCTCTTTCTCTGGCAGCTCAATCATGAAATGAGGATCTCCATCCACTGAACAAACATTATAATAAAAAGGAGGCAACAACAATAATAACCAAAGCGATAGAGATAGTAAATAGTATATTACACATAGAGACTTGGTTGTGTCCTATAAAGTCATCATGGAGAATAAGCTGTCAACCTAAAACCATACAATGGTCAATGAGCAGAGGATCATATGAATATAGACGACTTACCAAAGTACGTTGGTGTATGGGCTCGAACAGGAGGAGCGTAGTATGTTCTGTATCCTGCATACAGACAACATGACCAACAACAAACACACAGTGAGAAGCAAGCACCTACAAGGCCTGCGATCTCAGCTGTACTAATAGGGGAATTAAAATACAAACTAAATTCCAATCTTACCCTGTTTGTCAGCCTGCTGCCGTTGTTCTGTGGAAATAAGCAGTAATAAATAATTGAACAGAGATGCATGTAGGACCTCGATAACGACACAATGTCAGTATGTTGGTCTTCATGCCTCTCCAGCTGTCCTACCCTCCTTCATGTGTACTACCCTCCTGCATGTGTCCTACCCTCCATCATGTGTCCTACCCTCCTTTATGTGTCCTACCCTCTGTCAGCTTGTCTGCGATGACGACCTCGCTGGAGTCCTCCTTGGTCTCTGGCTTGGTGACCACCATGGAGGTGAGGGGGGTGACGAAGTTATACTTCAGGGACATCTCCAGGGCTTTGGCCGTGGCGTTTGCCTTCTCCTCTGGGGTGCCACCACGCTTACTGGTCAATGGAAACAACACAAATATTTTCCGACAGTCTAGCAACTATGTTGTGAATGTATACCCAGACCAGTGGGAATCCATTCCAACAATAACTGATGCTATCGCTCAAACCTGGTCTCCAGTAGCTGTTGGATGGTGAGGTAGGCCCACAGGCGCTCTGTGAAATCCCCGAAGATGTACTTCTTCTCAGGGTAGAGCACGTCCCAGTCTGTCACGCTAGCCTGGCCCTGAGCCTGGAAGTCCTGCTCGTACTACGTTGAGCACAAAACCAAAAGAGTTGAAATCAAACTGAGCGATTCACCTCTTTTGCTTTAGGAGACATGGCACTCTATCACATGTCCCTCGCTTACCCCACTGGCAGACACTTCCACCAGGAAGTTGTCCAAGTCATTGTCAGACAGCTGCCCGGCCACCACGATCTCTGAGCCGTTGAATAGCTGACTGAAGTGATGGTTGGTGACAGACTCCACCGCGTTGTCAGGGTAGCGCAGTTTCACTTCTGACAACAGAGGGTTGGCCACCTCGTCGTAGAAACCCTGCAACACATTCATAGACAGATCCAGTGGTCACATACATGGAAATGGACTAAAAAGTCTGAGCCAGTGGTTCTCAACTGGTGCTCAGGACCCACATGTGTCATTAGTCATTAAGTCACGACCCAAAAATAAAAAAGAAATTGACCAATATTGCAGTAATCAACAATGCCTTCATGTGCTGTTAAAAATTGAGGGAACAAAAAGCTGCAACATTTGAGGCTAAACTCAATGAAATAGTAAGTCACTGAAATATGAACTAACATTGAACATTAGTTCATCCATGGGCATCTTTCTAAAGATGAAGGTTTGGCATATGCTCTGTGACCCACTCAAAATGTGGGTCGCGACCCACCAGTTAAGAATCATTGGTCTAGACTAGAGAACTAAAACAGTTTGAAGTTGCTTGTCTCGGGGGAGATTTAGTGATTTGGGGGCCTAAGGCAAACATATGTTTGAGGCCCTCCTCACCCAAGTATTAAGGGTTGGGGGGGGGGGGGGGGTGGGTCCAAATTGACGCAGATAGAATAAGTGCTCTCCTGGCATATTTGGCAGATTATACTTTCGGGTCATACATTATATTACATACCTGAACTGATATCTAATTAATATCTGCTATGGGATTTTGGGACCCCCTGGCTGCCGGGGGCCCCAGGCATTTGCTTACTTTGCCTAATGGTAAAGTCCGCCCTGCACACCTTTAGGCCCTTATTATAACCTCACCTTCAGCTGGAGCGCTGCGTCGGAGGCCTCATAGATCCTGCGGGCTACGCCGCTGTTCTGTTTGGCCATCACGTCCAGGAAGCCATAATCCACCTGGTCCCCAAAGCCCAGACAGAACACAGACATATTGCCACCGACGGCGTTGAGCACGTTCTCCTGGATTTTTTCGGTCCTGGACTCTCCTACGCAAACAATCACATGTTCAAAAAAGACATGAACCAATAAAATGGGATTAGGCAATGGGATTAGGGCTGAACAATTCATCTAAATATTACCGTAATCGTAATATCGCCAGGTGCAATATCCAAATTGCAGCAGCTGCAATTTTTTGAAAAGGGTAGGGGTGTGAGGAAATATCGTCGCGATATGCATCGTGGAGCTTAAAAAATGCATCGCAAAACGAACATGACTCATTTACTTCACATTAATCTCTATAAACAGGGACTGGAGAACACTAGCTTTATGTTGATATATATATATATTTTTAGTATTTCTTATTAAATTTCATAGTTCACTGTTGTTTTAACTATTGTTTCATACCTCAGCCATAATTTGTGGTAAACATTGTCCCCATAGTACATTTTTTCCTTCAGGAATAAACAAGTAATCTTGTTCAATTATACATTGTCTTCATTTGAACTTTTAATTTCGTGACTATATAGTATTGTGAAACCCATATCGTGTATCATATTTCCTCCTAGTAAAATGTGGAAATGTAAATTCATAACACCTTTATAAATTAAGTAGCCTACTGTAGTGCTGCCCTGGCCTTCACATTTTTTTCTCCAGATGTAAGAAAACATGTTTGTTTTGGGCAGACAATGAAAATTGTGATGCAAAAATAATCATTACCACTAATAGTGAGTCAATCGCAATATCTGTCAAAATATTCTCAATATGATTTTTTTTTGGACAAATCATTCAGCCCTAAAAGGGATGGAAGTATGTGCATCTCTGTACACTCACCTATATTTGGCATCCCATCGGTCATTAAAATGATCATGTCCAAACTTCTCTCTGGGACCTTCTCTTCCTTCCTGGCGGTGGTCAACATCTTGACGGCCATCATCATGGCATCATTAATGTTAGTCACTGAAAATCAAGTATATTCACTTTAATCTTTGGTATTGTTATTTTTAGGACATTTGATATGGTGCTAGGGCTGGGCTCAATATCAATATTATTTCGATATCATGATATGAGGCTAGATATCGTCTTAGATTTTGGATATAGTAATATCGTGATATGGCATAAGTGTTGTCTTTTCCTGGTTTTAAAGGCTGCATTACAGTAAAGTGATAAAAAATGAAAAAATACTCAGTACTTTTCATTTGTCAAGTATTTCATTGACACAGGAGCATACAAAAATTGGCTTTACCATGTGGTTAATTTATATGGACTATTTATTTATTGAATTACCAGAAAACATGCTATATCGTAATATATATGGTTATAAAGCTATGAACTGCCCAGCCCTAGGTGTAGCCAGTAGAAGCTGTCCTACTTCCTTTAGCTCTGATGTCATCGACATACGCCATGGCGCTAGCCAGGTTTTCCTCCGTTGCTTTAGAAAGAGCTGGTCTCCAGGCAACAACGTTATAATCAAATTCGACGATACCAAAGGAGTCCTCTGGGTGGATATCTGCGAGAATAGCCTTCATTGACTGGTGGGTCTGCAGGCAGGAACACAACAAGGCCAGGAGTTACTGGGTGAAAACAATACAATGCATGTTACGTATTTCATATGGCAGTCCATGCCACACACACACACACACACACACACTAGGGCTGAATAATTCATCGAAATATTATGGAAATCGCAATATGGCTAAAATGTTTGCAAAATGTGTAAATGTAAATGTATAACAGCATTATACATGAAGTACTCTAGTGCTGCAGAGATGCCCTGACCTACACATGTTATCTCAAGATGTAAGACAACATGTTTGTTTGGTACGGACCACAACAAATGTCACATCATGATTTATTTATTTTTTTGTGAAAATGAAAGTTGTGATGCAAAGATGGATTTATTTTCTATATCATTCAGCCCTAACAGACACGCGCACACGCGCGCGCACACACACACACAGTGACCTGTTCTATCTTGACCCCGCGCATTGAAGTACTCGCGTCAACGACAAACACCACATTCTTTGGGATGTGATGAAGACCCGGCGGAGAAAAGTAATGCACAAAGTATCCATTCACGACCTGGAGGAAGAAGAGGGGAATCAGTTCATTTAACTAAACTGATGGAGGCATTACCTTCACAGTGTGTCCTACTTTTTCAGAAATATCTTATTGTTTAAGTGAATTTACTACAAACACATGTTGCCTATTTGTTATTCTGTGTATTTGTCGACAGCGGACCTGAATGTCTCCGAGGTCTGACGCTCGTTTCACGTCATACTTGATGATGAAGTCCCCCCCGATCAGAGAGACGTCACACTGTGGACACGTCCTCTGCTGCTCCAGTGTGGGAGAGAAGGAGATGTGGGCCTGAGAGAGAGAGCGAGAGAGAGAGAGAGAGAGAGAGAGAGAGAGAGAGAGAGAGAGAGAGAGAGAGAGAGAGAGAGAGAGAGAGAGAGATGTATTAGTTCATTCACAAATGTTAAGCTGTAATAAGAGAGAGAGATGTATTAGTTAATTCACAAATGTTAAGGTTTGTAGAATCTATATCTCAAAACCCAATACATTTATAAATATAACTGATATATTATATTAAATATAATATAAGTATAGTATATTGACACTAAAACAAGCTTCTATTATACCTTGTTGTCTGTGACCGTTTTCTCCACCAGGGGGAGGAGTTCATTGGACAGGAAGGTCCCATGGGCGTCAACGAAGGCAATGCCCTGAGGCTCATAGATATCAGCCACAATCTACACACACACACACACACACACACACACACACACACACACACACACACACAAAATATTTTGTATAAATATGTAAATATACTGAGTCCAGGAAATTAAAGGGATTGTGAACTTGGATTCACCTGAAAGTTCTGGACCAGTTGTTTGGGGTTTATTCGGGTCAGAATCTCATACTGGCCAAATTTCCTCTGAAGAAGTTCCTCATAGGTCAAGATGAAGTTCACGTTGCTCTTCGCTGCGATGTTGACGGA
Source organism: Merluccius polli (assembly GCA_030340625.1). Classification (NCBI taxonomy): domain Eukaryota; kingdom Metazoa; phylum Chordata; class Actinopteri; order Gadiformes; family Merlucciidae; genus Merluccius; species Merluccius polli. The sequence goes on from JAOPHQ010004086.1 coordinate 41,985, forward strand.
CACAGAGAACTTCTCCATCTTCCTCCCAGATGCTCTGCAACAGCATGCCAACATCACTATAACATTAGTTAGTGATAAGAACAAATAAAATACACTTCAGATTTAACAGAAAACAGCTCTGTTTTGTTGTTTTTTTTACAAGAAAAGGTGTGAGTCATTTATGTACAGACAAAGTGACATAAATCAAGGTAAATGTCTGTATAATCTTGACCTACTTGACCAGTCCAGCTGTCTGTCCAGAGGAAACAGCCTTCTGATACTGTTCCTTGGCTTTCTCCTTCTCATTTACCACCCCAACATAGACCTTACCCTCTATCTCCCTGGGAACAGAAACACACAGAAAGTACTGGTAGTGCTACTGGTAGTGTTACATTGTGTAGATGGAAACTTATCTTTTACTTGAGCCTCTTCCAAACAAAATAATTAGGAAAGAGTTGTGTTGTAAGTGTTGTACGTTGGAACCAAACAGTGTGCAATGAGTAGCTAATTATATTGATGAATTGAGCAGTTAGCCTACAGGCATACGTTGAAACAGGCATAATGTATATTGACTGACTGGTTATTAGAAGATTTGATATGCTTTTTGTTGGAAAAAGCTGTCCTCCGTGTTCTGAAGGGTGAGGTGTGAGGGTGAGGTGTGAGGGGGAGGTGTGAGGCGGACTCACATGGTGAAGTTGGTGATGAAGGCCGTCTTGGGCAACTCCACCTCGAAGGATATTTCCTGGGAGGAGTTGGCTTGGTTCAAGGCACTGGTGGTCATGACTGTGTGAGCGAAGCGAGACGCCACAGTACAGTGTACTGTGACACTGAGCACCTCCACCGTCTGAACAGAGAGGGCGACAGGGGAGACTTATAGACATGCAACGTGCAAGCACTTGGAAATGATCTGACGAAACAACGACGACAGCGCAGAGGTCTTCCCTCACCTTAGCATTGTCTACACTTCTTTTCTGTAAAAAAAGGAAAAAAATGTTATTAGATGATCATTTTGTAGCAAGATACTAATTGCCTGTGTCAATCCTATTTAAATGAGAAAATGAAATGAAAAATAGCGGAAAATACCTGAATTGGCCTGACGGCACCTTCTGTCTCCTGAAAAGTAGTCAAATTATAAACATGTTATAATGTGATGACATAACTAACGTAGAAACACCAATATCAAAAAAGAAAGAGAAACAGAATGGCAGTTGGAGACAGCAACTCCTAATACAGATCAGGAACCACTCAGAACTACAACTACAGGCAGGTAGCCGAACTATAACTACTGACAGGTAGCAGAACTACAACTAAAGACAGGTAGCAGAACTACAACTACTGACAGGTAGCCGAACTATAACTACTGACAGGTAGCAGAACTACAACTACAGACAGGTAGCAGAACTACAACTACTGACAGGTAGCAGAACTACAACTACTGACAGGTAGCAGAACTACAACTACAGGCAGGTAGCTGAACTATAACTACTGACAGGTAGCAGAACTACAACTACAGACAGGTAGCAGAACTACAACTACAGGCAGGTAGCCGAACTATAACTACTGACAGGTAGCTGAACTATAACTACTGACAGGTAGCAGAACTACAACTACAGACAGGTAGCAGAACTACAACTACAGGCAGGTAGCCAAACTATAACTACTGACAGGTAGCAGAACTACAACTACCGGCAGGTAGCAGAACTACAACTACTGACAGGTAGCAGAACTACAACTACTGACAGGTAGCTGAACTATAACTACTGACAGGTAGCAGAACTACAACTACAGACAGGTAGCAGAACTACAACTACTGACAGGTAGCAGAACAACAACTACTGACAGGTAGCAGAACAAGCTAATAGAATGATAGCAAAAAAAAAATAAGGGAGAGCAAGTAGAGCCTTGGACATAAATGTCATTTTCTAATGGACTATTAATAGTAATATGAAAGAGAATAGTTGACCTGTGCCGTGGCATCGTAGCGAGAGATCAGCAGGGCTCCCTGGGCTGGCCAGAGGTTGAGAAGACACAGCAGCAGAACACCACCCCAGATACTGGACATGACCGAATGTCTTCTTACCACACACTAGACATGAGCAAATGTCCTCTTATGACTGACTAAGTCCACTTTGTAGATATGACCCTGCCCAGTAGGAGGAACAAACACACATCTGTGCTGTGGACCCGCCCTAACAGGTCCAGCAGAAGGCAACTTTGGGTGGAGCTTAAGTGAATTTCATGGTTTATGTCTGATGGGGACATATCTTGTTTTAACCATGTATGATTGGGTAACAAATAAAACCACTTTTGTGGTCCTCTAATAGTTGGGATATTCTATCCCAATATTGGATTTTAAAGTCCAAAGGTCGAGGTCATGAAGCAGACGAAATCAGGTGGAAATCATCCGGCGAGGGGCTAAATTCCAAACACACACACACACACACACACACACACACACACACACACACAGGTCTCCATGCAAAATCTTTTCGATACACTTGCGTGTAATTCGCATTACACGTGATGACGTTCTATTTAAAGACTATCTACTTGTTCATCCAAAAGCGTTAAAACGGTGTTCATTTTCTACTTTGACAAACGTAGCCTAATTTAAGAGCATATTCTAGAGAGGGACTAGTCGACTCACACACTCGTATGGCTAATAATTGACATAATTGAAATTGAGTCCACATTTTCACCTGGTTCTCTATTCCTTATAAATATGCAGCTTGCCATGATCATTGCACTCAGCAGTCCTGTCAGAAATCACTTATGTACCATTTATTGCATTAAACGGTTATACACTTTTGGCGGCATGGGTCCACTCTTCCAGGGTGCTCCCTGCTGTAGGATTTAAGCATACAGACATCAGATACAGCACACCACGTTTGTACATGAAAACGTCACTATGTTCTGTACTCTGACCACAATGTTGCTGAATCAGCTAGTTGTAATGATTGATATGCAGCACCGGTTCCCCTGGCTCATAAGCGGGAGCACATTTGTGTGTTGTTTAGCTCTTCACCCATTTGGTTTTAAACTCCTAAATAAAATCCAGAAAATGCCATTCGTTCAGCAGGACCCAGCAGCATTCAAACTCTTAACACAGAGGGCCTTTACCCGAGATTTAATTACACACACTCATCAAACACACCCACCCACCCACCCACCCACCCACACACACACACACACACTCATTGAACACACACATCCCCCCCCCCCCCACACACACACACACACTCATCAAACACACACCTACACATGCTGGTCAAACACACACCCACACAATCTTTCTTGTGTGTACCTTATTGGGGTTTTAAGCAGGTAAAAGTAAGTAAATGGGGACTTTGTGTTAGAGGCTGGTGTGTTCAACATCTTCTGCTGACCAGTTTCTTCTCTACTCTCATATTCATTATTCTCTTAAAGGCTGAGGACATCTATCTTTAAAAAAAAATGTATATAGTTTTTATTTTATTTGATGTCTGCTGTGATTGTGCTCAAATGGATGACACAAACTAGAAAAAATAAATTCTTGAGGGTAATATAAGAAGTGGTATCATGCATTTATTTGATAAACATTGTGGGAAACTCAATATTGTAGAACAATAAGGATAATAAACAATTATAAATACTTCACACAAGGTTGAAACTGCTATATTAATGACACGATAAAGTCACTACTGAACACAGCATTGGAGACCCGTGCAAAGTAGGCTACGACGCCACAACACTGTCAACACATGACCGATTCGCCACTTGTATTTCATTCATAAATGTTTCAGGACACACTCCAACATTTCTCGTACATACTCTCGGTTCTCCAAACCAATTGTCACAATAACTGTCCGTGTATAAAATGCGTGTTTTCCATCCCAGGCGCGGCGCCGCCCAGCGGTCACTTGGGGAACACGCTGCCCTGCGGGGGCCCAGGCCGCTCCAGCGCCGTCTCGGACCCGGACCTTACGCCGCTGAACACGGACGGAGCTACCTTCCCCACGCGCTCTGTGAGGAGGGGGGGGGGGGGGTGATCATCATCATCATCATCATCATCATCATCATCATCATCATCATCATCATCATCATCATCATCATCATCATCATCATCATCATCATCATCAGCTTCACCACATGCTGGGCCAGTCATGCATGGCCAGCGTGTACGTGGACGCCGTGCACGCTCGCAGTGTCCCTGGTGGTCTAGTGGTTAGGATTCGGCGCTCTCACCGCCGCGGCCCGGGTTCGATTCCCGGTCAGGGAACACACCTTTTTTAGATATATCGTGTATGAACTCACCGCTGTTGACTCACCGTCGATGACTAACGGAGTTTTAGTTTATTGTGTCTTATTTTAGTTAATGGCGTTCTCCTATTGTGTTGTGTGTCACTGAACCTGTATTTGAAATACGTTTAGATGTTTCACTAAAATACAAAATACATTTAGACGTTTCACTAAAATACAAAACACATTTAGACATTTCACTACTTAACAATAAGTAATGTTTTCAATTATATAATTATAGTTAACTTAGTAAGAGTTACAGTGGCTAGACAGCTCCCTGGTGGTCTAGTGGTTAGGATTCGGCGCTCTCACCGCCGCGGCCCGGGTTCGATTCCCGGTCAGGGAACTCACCTTTTGGGAACTTAACGAAAACGTTGGAAGGATCTGTCTAGTTGGTAAATACAATTTAACAGCCTATTAAAGTTTCTTATTACAAGTTTCTTATTATAACTCATCACCATGGTGTCGAACATTTTGACTGACCTCAAAATCGGAACAATAATAAACAAAAAAACATTGCTTTTATCTGCATTGACCAATATTGATGAACACGGCTGAATCCCAGTACATACATTGAGTTGCCGCTAAATGTGCCAAGATCCAAGATCATGTATTATACAGGCCCACAGGCATCTAGTGTATGTTTCTTAATAACAATACAAGTACTGGTGTGTGTGGGTCACGTCTCAGAGGGGACATGAGACACAGCAGATATACTTATAGTTATATATTTACTCACCGCACTCCACCATCACCTGGTAGGTCTTGCTCTTCACCTCACCCCTCAAACCCAGTTTACTGCAGGCTCCTTTCAGGTCCTCCTCCTTCATAACTGGTCTCTTCTTCTTCTTCACCTCGCCAGGCTGACAGGTGAGAAGAAAGTACAGGAAGTAGATTGAAGTTTGTATTTACACACTGGTAGTAATTGACCCTGGTAACTGGAGGTCAACTCCTGACCACTGTGTGGACGGTGAGTAGGACAGCCTCACCTGTGACATGGTGCGTCCAGCGGGCAGTGTGCTTGCTCTCGGCGTGGTGGACCTGGCGTGGTGGACCTGGTGTGGTGGACCTGGCGTGGTGGACCTGGTGTGGTGGACCTGGTGTTGTGGTTTGCCTGCGTGTCCTGGAGGGCTGTTATATAGGCCTGGATCACAGCGCCACTCACTTCTCCCATCGTCAAGTAACCCTAAGCGGTCCTCTGTTGTCAGGGCGTATTATTAGACCTGACGTGAGCTGGCTGGGGGCCGTCTGTTTTTATTCATCACGGGGTTACGAGTGAACAACTGATATGGGGGGCGGGGGGGCAAGACAAGTGTCTGGCTGCGTCTCCCTCCACTACACAGCCGTCTATTTACAGAATGAGTGTGGAGCTATATCTCCCTCCCAGTGTTGGGGTGGTCTGCTTTCACCTGAGCGGTGATGTGCTCTCCTTGGGTCCCATAATGCAGCACAATAGACACTAGACAGCCAACATCACACCGCGGATTCAAACAACTAAATGTATTATCTGCTCCACAAGAACCAGCCTGTCAAGTGAATTACTCGTTTGTTTTATGAGGGGCCTCTTCGTTCCACATCGTCTGCATTTAAAACATGTTTTATGATAGCATGATATATTGAAGGCTGAGTCAAAGTTTAAATCCAGACCCTATCCACTTCAGGAAATGAACTGGTAATGCCATTCAGTAGTAGGAGTGTCTCAGCTTAAGACTACTTATAGATAATGAATCAGAACAGCTGTTCACTTCTAAATAAAAGGACCTGAACATTTTATGTAGGGTACTACATTGTATTTATTATGTTTATTCAAAAGATTGGGTGATATGCTGGTGAAAAGTGAAAAGATTGTGTGCATTATGTTTAGTTTTAGGGTTGGTTTTCAGGATGTATCAAATAAACACTAACAAGACTATGGTAGGCCTACTACTCAGAAAGTTGACTAAATTATACCTTCCAAAGGCAGACATTTTCTACACTATATTTATATTACTACGCTATCAATGTTCTGTTCAAGTACACACACACACACACGTTCTACATATATACATATATATATATATATATATATTGTGGCATCCCTACTCGGCCACGCCCCCTATTCGGGAGAGTGGAGGCCGGTATATACCGTCGCTGGCCAATAGCCGGCGACAAATCCCGGCCTCCCGAGAGCCCTAATCGGCGCAACGAGGAACACCTGGGTTGGAGGCACCCAGGTGTTAAAAGGCGACCACCGACCGACAGGAGGGGAAGGATAGTCGGATGGAAGACAGGACGACGACGAGGAGCAGACCGACAGGGAGTGAGCCGCACGGCGGACACCTAACCCCTGTTTTGAGCATTCCCCATTAATTGTAAAGAAATAAACCGCCGATTGAGGCTTTGGACCCTCTTTGCCTGACTCGTGTTTACCTTGAGCCTCCACTGCCACACCGAGTTGCCACATATGGTGGAGAATGCGGGCAACTCGGTCCACGCACGGCTCAGGGTAGCACCCAACCCCGGGTTTTTTCGGGGGGTTTTGCGTACGGGTCCACCGTTGAAGGAGGGGACCACCAGCGGATGACAATGCAGAACCCCGGAGCAACCGCAGGACCGGCAGGCCCCAGGGAGTCGGACCACCGTCTGGACCTGCTGACCGAGGCGGTACTCCGCCTGACCCAGCAGGCCACCCAGGCCCCACCGACCACCGCCCCCACGAGTCGGCTCACTAAGCTGGGTCCCGACGATGAGGTAGAGGCATACCTCGAGACTTTTGAGCGGGTGGCGACCCAGGAGAGGTGGCCCGAGGCCCAGTGGGCCTATATAGTGACCCCGTTTTTAACGGGACCCGCCCAGCAAGCGAGCCAGGACCTCAGCCCCGGGGACGCGGGACGATATCCCGCCCTCAAAGCCACCATATTGGCTTATTATGGCCATAGCCTGGCGGTAAAGGCCCTCAAGTTCCGGGAGTGGACGTTCGACGTCCGAGGACCCGTCCGGACCCAGGTAGCCCGTCAGTGTCGGCTAGCCCGGAGGTGGTTGGCCGAGGGAGAGGGACCCAGCCCCGTGGACCGGGTCGTCGTGGACAACACCGTGAGGCAGCTGCCCCCCGACGCCCGGAGGGTCCTGGCCCACCAGTACCCCGAGACCGTGGACGACCTCGTCCGCCAGCTGGAGAACTGGCAGGTGGCGCAACGGCTGGCGGCGGACCCGAGACCCACTCCCCGGCCCGTCCGGAGAGGGACGCCGACCCCGCTGCCGAGGACCGGACCGTTCCCCACGCCCCGAGACCGAGGGGAACCCGAACTCCGGTCCTGCTACCACTGCGGACAACGGGGACACCTAGCCCGTGACTGTCCTGACCGGCAGGACGTCCCCATGCCCTCGGCGGGTACATGGCCGGGAGACCACCCCGCCTGTATGCTGGCCACCTGTTGGGCCCAAGGGGCCAAGGACTCCCCCACCGTCCCCATCAAGGTGATGCACCAGGACACTCATGCCCTGTTGGACACAGGGAGTGCCGTGACCTTGGTGAGGGCCGACCTAGCCGGGGGGAGACCGGGGACCCCGATGCAGGTTTCCTGTGTCCACGGGGACACACGGACGTATGAGACCTGCCACGTGGTTGTGCGCACGCCACAGGGCGTCTTCGTAGCACGGGCCGGAATAGTACCGACCCTCCTGGTACCGTTCCTAATCGGCCGGGACTGCCCCATCTTCGCTCGGTTCTGGAGCCCAGCGAGGGGGGACCGAGGAGGACGAGAGCTGCGGCGGCCGGGCGGACGAGGGGGACGACCGGATCAGCGAGAGGCACGGCGACCGACGACCCGAGGGACCACCGCCGACTCCGGACCAGCCCTGGGAGCGACCGGCCGAGCGTCCGCCAGACCCACCGAGTCGGGGGACGAGCCCGACTCCGGAGGAGAGGGACCATCAGCGCCGGGAAGCCCGGCCCGGTCCACCGGGGACCCAGTACGACCGGGAGACGGAACCAGGCCCGATTCCGACACCGTCACCGCCTCCGAGAGGGGGAACGGCCCCGCTGAGCCCGAGAGCTCCCCCCTAACCGAGCTGTCGGACTTCGCCCAGGCTGGAGGGGAGAACTCGGCCCGGCCAGGCCAGTTCGCCACGGCCCAGCACCGGGACGACGCCCTGCGACATGCGTGGGGACAGGTGGTCGCCCACGACGGGCAGGTGAGGGACTCGGTGGGCCCCGTGACCTACCCCCACTTTTGTACCCAGCAAGGGCTGTTATATAGGGTCGACGAACGGGGCGGGGAGACTTTACGGCAACTAGTAGTCCCGCGTCCTTATGTGAGTAAGGTTTTGTTCATGGCCCACACTCACTTGCTCGGGGCACATCTGGGCATGGACAAAACCCGAGAGAGAGTCGTGGCCCGGTTTTATTGGCCTGGGGTACGGAGGGATGTAGAGCGGTACTGCCAGGAGTGCGCCGAGTGCCAACGCGTAGCGCCACGGGGAGGGGGGCGAAGCCCGCTGATACCGATGCCCATCATAGAGACTCCATTCGAGCGCATAGCATTGGACATTGTGGGTCCCCTGCCCAAGACTAGTCGGGGACATCGTTACCTGCTCGTGATCCTCGACTACGCGACCCGATACCCCGAGGCCCTTCCCCTGCGTGCGGCGACCAGCAAGGCGGTAGCCCGAGAGCTGACGCTACTGTTCAGCCGAGTGGGGCTCCCGAAGGAGATCCTCACGGACCAAGGGTCCTGTTTTATGTCGCGTGTAGTGAAAGAACTATTAAAACTCCTACAGGTCACACAGCTCAGGACCTCGGTGTGATCGAGGAGTCGCGGAGCGCGTGGGCCAGCCCGATCGTGCTGGTACCCAAACCTGACGGGACACTTCGGTTTTGCAACGACTTCCGCCGACTAAATGAAGTGTCTGACTTTGACTCTTACCCCACGAGTGGATGAACTTATCGAGCGGCTGGGGCCGGCTCGGTACCTGTCCACGCTAGACCTGACCAAGGGGTACTGGCAGGTCCCCCTGACCCCGTCCTCCCAGGAGAAGACGGCCTTTGCGACACCGGGGGGCCTGTTCCAGTACACCGTCCTGCCCTTTGGTGTCCACGGGGCCCCCGCTACTTTCCAGCGGATGATGGACCGGGTCCTAAGGCCGCACTGCGGCTACGCAGCAGCCTACATCGACGACATTATAGTCCACAGCAATAGCTGGGACGACCACGTAGGTCACCTAAGAGCAGTGCTCAACGGACTACGAGCAGCTGGACTCACCGCCAATCCGGCGAAATGCAGGTTGGGGAGGGTCGAGACGGCCTATCTGGGGTACCGGGTGGGGAGGGGGAACGTGCAGCCCCAGGAGGACAAAGTGGCCGCTATCCGGGAGTGGCCTCAACCGCAGACCAAAAAGCAGGTGAGGTCGTTCTTGGGGCTGGTGGGATATTACCAACGGTTTATCCCGGGATATGCCACGCTAGCCAGCCCCTTGAACGATCTCACCCGGAAGGCCCTCCCGGATAGGGTAGGTTGGACCGAGGCAGCGAGGGGGGCTTTCGAGGTCCTACGGGGGGCCCTATGTAATGAGCCGTTGCTCGTCACTCCGGATTTTAACCTCCCTTTTACCCTCCATACAGACGCATCGGACGTGGGACTAGGAGGGGTCCTATCCCAGAGCCGGAACGGGGAGGAGCATCCGGTGACCTACATCAGCCGGAAACTCCTCCCCCATGAGAGAAACTATAGCACACTAGAAAAGGAGGCATTGGCCATCAAGTGGGCCGTCAACAAACTAACCTATTACCTTCTAGGACACCAGTTCACCCTGGTGACGGACCACGCCCCGCTAAAATGGATGGCCACCGCCAAGGACACTAACGCCCGGGTCACGAGGTGGTTCCTGTCCCTCCAGCCGTACTCCTTCACAGTGGAGCATAGGCCGGGACGGGAACACACCAACGCCGACGCCTTGTCCCATCGGGATGCGTGCGGGGGCTGGGCCCCGCGCACGGAGGGGCATGAGCAAAGGGGGGGGGAGTGTGTGGCATCCCTACTCGGCCACGCCCCCTATTCGGGAGAGTGGAGGCCGGTATATACCGTCGCTGGCCAATAGCCGGCGACAAATCCCGGCCTCCCGAGAGCCCTAATCGGCGCAACGAGGAACACCTGGGTCGGAGGCACCCAGGTGTTAAAAGGCGACCACCGACCGACAGGAGGGGAAGGATAGTCGGATGGAAGACAGGACGACGACGAGGAGCAGACCGACAGGGAGTGAGCCGCACGGCGGACACCTAACCCCTGTTTTGAGCATTCCCCATTAATTGTAAAGAAATAAACCGCCGATTGAGGCTTTGGACCCTCTTTGCCTGACTCGTGTTTACCTTGAGCCTCCACTGCCACACCGAGTTGCCACAATATATATATATAATGTTGCTGCTTTCCATTCACACTTACACAAAAGGATGCTGCAGCTCAAGTTTCAGTTTATTTACTTTATTGGAAAAGCATTTATAATGAAGATCTGAGTCTATCAGTTTTACAGTGAAGTGTTTGTATTTCGCAAAATACAAAAAGCCCTCTTTGACCTACTTGAGCTCATGGAAATGGTGGACCATGTAGACGCCCTACCATTAAAAGTGCACAGTCATTCAAACCTGCCAACAGCATCATAATGACATCCTCACATCATTAGTCATCACAGTTGCAGTTTGTCACCCTTTTTACTTTTTGGAAGGACCAGCTAATGACATTTAACACTTTTATATAACACTTGTATACAAAGCAGGCAAACACGCACGCACGCACGCACACACTTTTTGTTGAAATGGCTGGTCCCAAGTCACCCACCCGTTGTGAAGTGTGTGCTTCAGTAACATTGTTAACATGAGCACCTGTGGACCTGCGCCCTTCCCAGACCTCTGGTTCCTCACCGAGTTCAACACACACACTGCAGTGAGCTCTCAGAGGCACGATGTCGGCTCAAAGAGCAAATGGGGTAAAAAGCAAACAAACAGACAGACGTTACAAAAGGCAAAGAGACGATGTACCATAGGAACACATGGGTAGCAGTGCAGTGAGGTCCCGTATCTCCCGTCACAAGGACGACAACAACCACAACACCAAAAACAAAGAACACTTGTTGGAAGAGGCAAGGTTGCCTTCTTGGCCCAAATAGCAATTATACCAAAAACAATACGAGCAAAGAATACAGAGACGAACAACTTAAAAGCGTCCAGTAAAACATGAGCAGAAGACCAGAGAGAGGAATGAAACTTGTACCTTCAGCAGGTACGAGGTTCCTAGGGCTCAGCACTACTAAATAGCCCACTGTGGGAAAGGGAACATTTCAAGATGTCAAGTGTTACTGAGCATTAATGGCGGAGCTCAACAAAGTAGAGAGTAGACATTGGTGTTGCATCCACTATATATACACCATATACCGTAGATTAAGTATTGTTAGAGAGGTTAGGGCCATGTATATACAACAGACTTAACATTGAGGTTATGCTTAAATACGTACTGTTTGTTTTCCCTGTTGGTCCACTTTCTCACACACACACACACACACACACACACACACACACACACACACACACACACACACACACACACACACACACACACACACACACACACACACACACACACACACACACACACACACACACACACACACACACCACCAGCTATGATGGTGTGCCATTAACAGTTGACATAGTTAAGTTATAACATAGTTAACATTGTTTTAACATAGTTATAACATGGTTAACATTGTTTTAACATAGTTTTAACAGTTATAACATAGTTAAGATAGTTGACATAGTTCATATAAGAATTCAATAATGCAATCATTGGGGCAACCGTTTTAAAATCGTTTGTTAGATAATGAATAATGTAGGACACACATGAAACATGAACCCCCCCCCCCACCCATTCCCTTTTCTTGTCAATACGCCACTGTTTAACACACATTATATTTAAAACATTACAATGTTCTTACAAGTTGGCGTTGAGGAACAAACCAACAGTAAACCGATAACACACAGCCAATGAGGGATAGACAAAAAAACAACACATCCGTTGTACCGACAGCGCACATCTTGCATCCGAGTTAAGACAGTTTGTGCTGAAATATTCCACAGTAAGTCGTATTTCACCGGTTCTGTTTGCTCACAAGCTACCCTGGAAGTCCCCGGGTGTCAGGACCCCCCGCACCCCGAGGTTTCCTCCCCGACTGTGGCGCTACAAGCAGGACTCGTGGTGGGGTGAGGCGTGTGGTGAGTACCGGGCCCTTCTGGGTCAGACACGGGCTGGCGAGTCACACAGGAATGCCCATGCGATGTTTCTTCTTCTTCACCGTCTTCAGGCCGCTAAGACGCCGCACGTCGTCCTCGTCCGATTCGTCCATCTCGTCGTCGGCCGAGAAGAGAATCTGATGGAAACATGAAGAATGATGAATATTGAGGAGACATTTGAGCTATACCAGGACTAAGGGTTATACATCATGTACCACCTTATATTTATATCAAGTGAGCTTGCTGCAAGAGGCAGCCGGTCACATCTGATGGGTCCAGGATTCAGAAGTTCATCTCATCTTATATATAATATATATTAGGGGTGTGAACGTGTACACGTGTAACCGGTTAGTAAATCATAACCGTTTAGGAAAAATCAGTAAACGAAAACCGAAAAAAAAATCAAAATCAAAATCTTCAATCAAAATTAACACATACTATTTATTTAGAGATTAATAAAGCTACAAATGTTCCACTTTGACAACGTTAATGCGCTAAGAAATGCACGTGATAAATGTTGGGTAATTGACCACCGGGCATTACGTCATGTAACACTTAAGTTTCACTTTAGACTTGCGATGGCAGCTGACACGAAACAGCGAAGTGCGGCGTGGAGGTTTTTTGAAAAAAACGAGAAAGGAGACCAAGTGAAATGTACACTGTGTGGTGTACATTTGGCTTTTAAAAACAGCACAGGGTCGATGAACAATCACCTGCGCTGGAAACATCCGACAAGGTGGTCTGAAACGGAGGGGGGTGGGGCTAACGTCGGTGGCGGTGCTAGCGGTTCTGGGCCACGACAGACAACCATGCGGCATTTTGCAAGCAAGAAGTGTGAGAAGGGACGGAGCGACTCAATCATTTGAGTGGCGGCAGTGACGCGGAGGAATCTTTCTGAAAAGTGGCTGCACCCTCCATTGGTCGTATAGCGCGACTGCGGTCCACTTAAAAAAAAAAAAAAACGGTTAACCGTGTACACGAATAAAAAGGGGTCGTGTAACCGTTTACAATTTTTTGTAACCGTTCACACCCCTAATATATATAATAGAATTGTGTGTCTGCCGTGTGCATGCTTGTGTCTGTTGATTCCAGGATGCTCTGAGAAGCGATCACTTTCCCTCCTTTTTTTTTGGTTATTCAGCCTCACCATCTCTGTGTCTCAGGTTCAACGAATATGTCCATATACTACTGGCCGAATGTATTCAGCTATCTCATCTATCTGTGTTCTTAGTGGATCCTTAGTCTTTGCTCCAAGACGTCCGTGACAGGAAAATGCTTCCGCTGCTTACAACAGAGGCTGACGACATGCGAGTGGCGTGCTGGTGTGTGTTCTGTGGAGCATGGCGTCCATGTCAGCTGCTTTACAAGCCTATAAAGTGACTGGCAGTTTGCACAGGCCAGGGTGGTTAAAAACTACCGGACATGACTTAGTCTGATGGTGTGACATGAAAATAAAGCACAGACTTGGGCTCTGTTCAGATTGGTCCAAGGCGTCTCCATTTTGTGGTGTTTTGTCCCAAATGTGAGTGTACGAATCTGGTTACCTAATTAGTACACAGTTATAACATAGTTACACTATACAGTACACTATACTTAAGTGAATCTATCTACAAAAGAATCTATTTCTTTAGCATGGGATCCAGAACTAGCAGAAACCTCCCAGAGGGGAACCTAGGAGGTCAAATGGAGTCAGGGAGCGTCTTTGGTTTCTGGTTTTGTCAGAAAATCCAAAATATGCTTGTGTTGTCTTACCTCCGACTCTGAGTCGTCGTGGGACAGCGCCCGGCGGTAGCGCACCTTGCTGCCCCCTCGCGGGTCCTCGTCTCGCTCCTCCAGCTTGGCTTTAGTCCGATGTTTCTTCATGAGGAAGTTATCCACCACCCAGAACATCAGGGCCTGAGAGGAGACCACATCAATAAGTTACCATATCACATCAACAAAGTGTTCACATCTAATAATCTCGGCCGGTCCAAACACTCCTCACACTAGAATATCTTGTGCTGCACAAACGTTCAATAACTCAACTTACTGACAGCAGACTTACGTTGATGAAGAATGGAACGATGAGCATGACGATGGCTAACTCCAGGTTTGCATTCTGTATTGGGTTGAGGAGAGCCAACTGGAACACAAACCACACACACATCAGTCCGTACCACTTAAATGACCTGTTACAGTTAATACCACACACACACATCAGTACCACTTAAATCATGTGTTACAGGCTAACACCACATATTTAAAAGGCCCTGTTTTAACGCACCACCAGGTGTGATGTAGATTTGCCATTACATGACATCACGTGGGCGTGTCCACCCAGATGTATGATGGAAAGATCAGTCTACCAGCCTACCCAGTGGACTGTACCAACTCCCAGGCTGATCTATCCATCATTCATCTGGGTGGACACTCCCACGTGTGATATCACTATACAGTAGTTTAGTGGCTTGTAACGGCTGATCAGCCTCACACCTGGTGGCTGATCAGCCTCACACCTGGTGGTCATATAAGGGTCCTTTAAAGGCCCAATGAGTACGATTTTAAAGAAACAATTAGGTATAGACTAAAAAAGCGCTTCTGGTGTCGTTCAGCTGGGGGTCCAACTTTGAATGTTGTGTTCACAACCTACAAATCCTACTCCTTGTGCCTTTAAGTGTCATATATTGATGTGATTTGAACTTTAAAGTGAAATGTTGCTCCCACCATCTTCCACTGCGGTATGATGAGGACGAGCATGATGACGACCTTCTCAAACATCATGATGAGGATGTAGAGAGCACACTGACCAGCCCATGCTGAGCACTGCACCGGCTCCCCTACACACACACACACACACACACACACACACACACACACACACACACACACACACACACACACACACACACACACACACACACACACACACACACACACACACACACACACACACACACACACAAATCAAACTAACTGCAATTGTATTTGTTATGCTATAAAATACTGACTATGGTGAGCACAGACACACCAACAAGACAACTTGTGGGACAGCTAGCACCCTCCCCTGGACATGACAGGTACAGCAGCCAGATGAAATCGGCCCTCACCGTATTCTCCGAAGCGCAGAGAGTCCCACTGCCTCCACTCCACCACGCCGCTGACAGCCCTCACCCCGGCGTAGATCAGCAGCATGCCCAGCGACGCATCTAGCAGGAAGTTGATAAGGTATCTACAAGAGAGGAGGAGGAGGAGGAGGAGGAGGAGGAGGAGGAGGAGGAGGAGGAGGAGGAAGGGCTGCTTATTAAGATACTTACAAGAGAGGAGCAGCAGAAGGAATTGCTGCTTATTAAGATATCTACAAGCGAGCAGCAGGAGGAGGAGGAGAGCGAAGGGCTGTTTATTATTATTGTTCCTCCTTGCCGTCAATAGCTTCTCGTTCTTTCTTTGCTGTGCGATGATTTACATATAGCCTGTACCACTACAGGGAGGATCACATTACCAGGCACAGCATATGCCCCGCCTTGCACTCCAATTAAAATAACTTCCAAGGTATAATACTTAAAGGGCCCCTATTTTACCACCAGGTGTGATGTTGATTAGCCATTACAAGGCAGTCAAAATCAAAGTCAACCTCTCGTGACACCTACCCTCTCGTGACATCACAAGTCGGAGTCTAGGTCTAGGACCCTGGGCCGAGCCGTGACGACCATCCCTAAGTCTAGGACCCTGGGCTGAGCCATGACGACAATCACTGTCTCTGAGTCTCTAGAGAGACAAAAGCACACGTGGTTCCCAACTACTCACAGAGAGCAGGGGTCCTCCTCCGTAAGGTCCGACAGGTACACGTTGGCGAAATGAATGAACAGCATCCCGATGGCCTGTTTAGAAGTGTCCAGGAACCTGGCAAGAGAACGAATGTTGTAGGCACTCTACTGTAACCCGCTAGGAGTCATCTCATGCTCTTCCTGCTGTTAGAGATGAAGAGAACTGCATACCAGATCTCTCATATTACCATCTCATGCTTCTTCCTAGGACTGTTAAGAGTTGAAGAGAACTGCTTACCAGATCTCTTATCTTACCATCTCATGCTCTTCCTGCTGTTAGAGATGGAGAGCTGCTTACCCAATATCTTATCTTACCATCTCATGCTCTTCCTGCTGTTAGAGATGGAGAGCCGCTTACCCAATATCTTATCTTACCATCTCATGCTCTTTCTGCTGTTAGAGAGATGAAGTGAGCCGCTTACCAGATATCTTATCTCCTATATCATGCTCTTCCTAGGACTGTTAAGACAGTTGAAGAGAACTGCTTACCAGATCTCTTATCTCTTATCTTACCATCGCATGCTCTTCTAGGGCTGTTAGAGATGAAGAGAGCTGCTTACCAGATCCGCCAGGGCCTTCGCTCATGCTTGGGCTCCCTGAAGCGTTTCACTGTGGAAGACACAGCATGTCTTGTTACGAGTGGAGGATTACATGGAGCGCCACAGTGCACTGATCAAACACAATCACCACCCTGCTTTTCATTTCACCCACTGGCCACACTCCAGCGGAGTGCTGAAGCCCCAGAACGCATTTTAATCTTGTTTTGTAACAGCTCATTTATATTATACAAGTATGTGGCGTGATTTTCTAGGCTTGCCCTTTTAACCGCTGCCTAACAGATATCAGATTATACCGATGATGAAATTATGATGAAATGCAAAACCAAAAAATTACATTTAGAAATTGAACCAACTGACTTTGTTTTAACATGTAGTTCAGTACAAGTTATCAGTGCATAACAATGCCTGTTTATGCAAAACTCTCAGCTAGCTAAATGTTACAATGACCTACTGTTAGTACTCTGGATTATGCACAGCATGGGCCTGCCCTTCAATTAACTATCCTAATCCGAGTCTTTACTGACACACACACACACATACACAGTTATAATGCAGACATGAGCCTAGCAGCTATAATGCAGACATGGTTATAATGCAGACATGGTTATAACGCAGACATGGTGCTAGTGCAGGATGGGCGTAGCTCTGCCTCGGACTGTGCAGCTCTGGTGTCACATTCCTCACCTCTGCAGGACGGCAGCACCACAGCCTGCAGCGTGTGGTTAACCGGCCGCTACGTCATGATCTGACCATTTCAATGCTTCGCTTGAGAATACAACTGAAGGATCAGATAGCTCACTTCTACAAGACACACAAAGGTACATAACGATCACACCGACCAAAGTGGCGAAGCACGGGGCTGAGCTGCCACGTCCCCCGCCGCAGTCTAAGTACTGGTCCAGAGTCCCATACTCACACATCAGTATGCTGAAGGCCAGGACGGCCAGGAGCCCCTGCAGGAAGATCCCAAACGAGTCCATCAGGGCGCCGTTCTCACACCCCCGCGGGTCCGGTCCGGTCCCGGCGGCGGACGACGTGTTGGCGGCACCTGGTCCAGGTGGAGCCAGGTCCGCGGCCTTGGACAGCGAACTAACCTCACTGGCAGCCATGGTGGTGATGGTGATGGTCGTGGGGGGGTGTCTCGTCAGCAGCCCTGATCTCTCCCTCCTGGACCTCCTCCTCCTCCTCCACCACAACCACGCATCACAGGGTCCACGGAACCGCGCCGAGGCTCAGCTAGCGGTACCTGGGGAGTCTAGGGCCGGGACGGGCTGTTATCATGCCAACATGAACAGCTGGATCCGAGTCTAACGGGTAATATGTGGAGATGTGGACCAAGTGGTGTTAGGATGAGGAGGACGCGGAGAGGAAACTGCGGACACCGAGTTGTCCACTAATGACACGCGTGTGTGTGATATAGTGTGGAGTTATGTGGTATAATGTGGTGTTAAATACGAGCCCAAGCCTCGAAATGAGTTAGACGAAAGGACGTCGGGGTGGTGCTAGCGCCGCGTTAGCCTGGGAGCTAACACCCTCCTCGTTAGAAATCACAACGCGAGAGCCGCTCACTAGTTCAAACTCAACGGCGGAGGTCGAGGTCTCGCGGCGGTGTGAGCCTCGCCACGTTACCTCCGCGTTGCCGCCATGTTCACACCGTTTGGGAGGAGATCAAACTTATGGAGCAGGTTCGCTGATCTTCCCGTCCAGCCGCTAGCAGCGGTGCTACTCCTGTTGACATACGTCACGTCCCGTCCCGTGACTGCCGCGGGCCAGGTGCATGACGGGAAGTGTAGTTGTTCGAGTGAAGAATCGGTCCACAACCCGTTTATCTTTTTTTAATTTTTTAAATGTTTTTTTTATTAATCGCAGCAATTTCTTAAATAACAATTGGGAGATCTCAAAAAAAGGAAATTGGTGTAATTTCATGTGTTTTCTGTACAACTGTTCTTTCACACAAAATCAAACACCATACATTAGAGATATCGAAAAAAAAACCGTTGCAGTTCCTATTCGTTTTAGAAACTGCTCCTTCACAATTTTATAAAGTTAATCTTTAGCATAATAACTGCTATTTATGTGTGCTGCCCAAAATATCAATTTATTTAGGAATTACCTCAAGTATACAGCAAAAATGAGCAGGCCTAATCCCACATATTTCTCTCATGTCTAAATCTAGCCAATTCCAAGTAAAAATGTTGAAGTATTTACTGTGCAAGTGTACACCTTGGGACATCACTAAATGCGTTTAATTCTGCTAAATAGAAAAATCTACGCACCCTGCAGCGCTAGAGGAATCTGGAGGTTATGTACAGTATGTACAACGCACGCCACGTACACGTGGTCACGTCATCAGCTCTGTTTGTGCTTCAACGCGAGAGCCTCCGCGTCGCCAGCCGCTCTGTGACAGACACAGTGTAGTGACCGGAGCCCCTGGCCCCTGGCTCTGGCGCTGACCACAGCCAGGACAGACAGCGTTGAACAGGACGAACATCTACACCTGGATGAACATCTACACCTGGCATGTCCTTTGTGTAGAAACACGATTTAAAAAAAAGTTTCTTTCATTGAGCAAAATCACAGCCCGATGGAAATCTGCTGAAACGATGTAAGGAGATACACTTGTGACCCAAGCGTAATATTTAAGAAGCTTGAAGTACATTTTTTTTAAGACAAAATTTAAGAGTTTTTTTTACAAGTAAAAGTGATCATTATGTTTTATATGAAAACATGGATACAAAAAACCACCCATCTATAACAAAATACAGTATTCTTTAGCTCATATTTAGCATTCTCTCTATATAGAGCTTAATGACTGTAAATCAATTTATTGAAGTTATCCAGTAGAGTGATCTTGCTGCATTGTGGAGGACGAGGGGAGTAAACCGTTGTAAAGAGCTAAAGGTAAACTGGTCTCAAGCTAACCGCAAAGCGAACAGCCGAGCAGATGGAGACGACACCTTGGTGTCAACACTCGACTTCCTCAGATCAGGAGTGGTCTCTAGTGGCCACGTTTGACATTTCCCGTGAAGTGAAATATGAAGGACTCCAAAAAGCTTCCCAGTGGTACACACGTGACGTTTTTAACCAAGATGAACACCGAGAGGGGGGGAGGAGGGAGAGGTCCCTCCCTCGGCTAGGTGGCAAACTGCTGGTAGAAGGCCAGCTTCACCCTCTCCACGTGGTGGCAGAGCTTGACGGCGGGTCCCAGCTTCAGGTCCATACACTCCTGGACTGTGGGCAGGTTGAGCAGCAGCAACGCCTGGCCGTCGATCTCCTGGGAGAGAAGACACCGTGACATCTATATATTAGATCTGCTCATTGGGCTCTGATCAGAAAGCACTTTTACAGCAATTTCAATCATTACAAGTGCTTTACAATGGATGTCTCATTGACCCACTCACACACACACACAACATACTGTACAGACCCTCCATGTATACAGTAGCTCTGCTCACTGGGCTACAATACAGGCGTTTAAATAACTGAATGTGTCTCATTTACACACATTATGGTATAGAGTCAGACCCTGCTGCGCGCATGTGTGTGTGTGTACCTGATCCAGGAAGATGCGTGCCAGAGGGGCACAGTCGGTGGTCCTGATGAAACGCACCACGTCAGTCACACTCCACTCCAGCGGGCTGCTGTCCAGACACAGCTTCTGGGGAGGCTCCGTCTTAGTGGTCTGGTCACACACACACACACACACACACACACACACACACACACACACACACACACACACACACACACACACACACACACACACACACACACACACACACACACACACACACACACACACACACAACACACACACACTTGCTGAGCGTGGAAGGTTGTTGTTGTTGTCATTGTTGTTTCAGTGCCTTAATCTGGGCTGAAAATGAGACGCATCGGACTATAAATCCGTGATCCTCGCTCGGCGCGTGTCCGGTACCTTCGGTGATGGAGGTCGGTTCTCGTCGTCAGAGAAGGACGGCGAGCAGGGCTTCCGTCTGCGCCGTGTGGGCCGTGGCGTGGCGGGTGGCGAGGGGGACGGCGTTGTGGGGAGGGACTTCCCCACGGAGTACTCGGAGTCGTCCTGCAGCTCGGAGCCGGAGTCCTCGCTCAGGGACTCCTCATCGTCCAGGTCCTCCTCTTCTCCGCTGCCCTGGAGGCCGGACGGCGAGGACAGACAAGCAGACGTTACCGACTGTAGGGTTCTATAGTATCTACCAGTGTGTCTTTGGGATGTGTGTGTGCATGCGCGCATGTGTGCGTATGTGTGTTACCTGTGGAGACCCGGCAGGCGTGTTGTCCAATGAGGCTGAAGATCGCCTCTTCTTGTGCACAAAGAGCTGCTTCCTCCTCTTCCTCCTCCTCCCCCTCCTCTTCACCCCTCCTTCTAGGTTGGAGTGGCCCCCAGGGGGCCGACCTACCCGCCTACTCTTCTTCTTTCCGTAATAATACGCTGAAGATTCACAAAAAATAACGACAACTGTCATGGCTGACAACACGCGACAGATGGATTTTCAATCAAATGAATTTGCATTTTGATTACATTTCTACAATAATTCCTGAACTGAGAAATGACAAAACATCACATTACTCGTTAAATGAACATAGTATTTGTTTTTTTCATCCAAGAACCAAGACAGATAGATAAACAATAAAATAATTATCAAAACAACAAAGAAAGCCCAATTGAATATGTTTTAACGTCTGATAAAAGTGTCTAAATTACTAAACAGCCTACTGGAAGAGTGTAGGTTCCTCAAGGTTATCCAACCTACTGTATTTAGTCTTGGTGAGCACAGAGCAGTTCTCCGCGCAGCGGTCCAGAATCATCTGAGGTCCAAATAGGTTGGGGCAGCACTCCAGTTTGATACAGGTCTTCCTGCAGAAATCTGCAACGCGCTCAGCAGTGCGCACAATCTCCACAGTGGCTCGGTAGCTCTTGCCTTTGTACCTGACCATCAGAGAAGAAGAAGGTTGAGCTGATCAAATATTGATAGACTTGCCATTTTCTCACACATTTCATTATCTACACTAACACAAGACCTGGGACCTAGAGCCAAGATTATGATGACCTCTTTTCCTCTCTTCTGTTTCTCCATTTTTGCTTTGAGCATAGTTCTATACTTCTTTATAGTTCTATAGCACTATAGCTCTATAGTACTATAGTTCTCTATAGCACTATAGTACTATAATTCTATAGTACTATTCTCCTTCCCATCAACTATTCCTGTAGATGTTTCCGGCCACCAGTTAACCAGACCAGCGCGTCTTGGACTCACTTGGCTTTCAGCGTCTCTCCGTGGCCCTGCCAGCGGCCTTCCTGGTCCAGCTGCAGCTCCCTCAGCACACGGCTGGGCTTGTAGGCTGAGTTGATGAGCAGAGACAGCACCTGCACACACACAGTGATTAGGCTGCTGGACTCATCGTGTAACATGAACATTCACTTTCAAGTCACTTTGGATCAAAATGTTTCAATAAATGGCATACAAATAGAAAACACTAGTGTTGAATAGTGGTACTAGTGTTGAAGGTACTATAGTTTTGAAGGTACTATAGTGTTGAAGGTACTATAGAGTTGAAGGTACTAGAGTGTGGAAGGTACTATAGAGTTGAAGGTACTATAGAGTTGAAGGTACTATAGTGTTGAAGGTACTATAGAGTTGAAGGTACTATAGTGTTGAAGGAACTATAGTGTTGAAGGTACTATAGTGTTGAAGGTACTATAGAGTTGAAGGTACTATAGTGTTGAAGGTACTATAGAGTTGAAGGAACTATAGTGTTGAAGGTACTATAGTGTTGAAGGTACTATAGTGTTGGAGGTACTATAGAGTTGAAGGTACTATAGTGTTGAAGGTACTATAGAGTTGAAGGTACTATAGAGTTGAAGGTACTATAGTGTTGAAGGTACTATAGAGTTGAAGGTACTATAGTGTTGGAGGTACTATAGAGTTGAAGGTACTAGAGTGTGGAAGGTACTATAGAGTTGAAGGTACTATAGAGTTAAAGGTACTATAGAGTTGAAGGTACTATAGTGTTGAAGGTACTATAGTGTTGAAGGTACTATAGTGTTGGAGGTACTATAGTGTTGAAGGTAATATAGTGTTGAAGGTACTATAGTGTTGAAGGTACTATAGAGTTGAAGGTACTATAGAGTTGAAGGTACTATAGAGTTGAAGGTACTATAGAGTTGAAGGTACTATAGTGTTGAAGGTACTATAGTGTTGAAGGTACTATAGTGTTGAAGGTAATATAGTGTTGAAGGTACTATAGTGTTGAAGGTACTACAGTGTTAAAGGTACTATAGTGTTGAACCTGAAGGCAAGTAACGCATGAAGTACATATTTAAAGAATGCTAATTTTATTCATAGATTGAACATGATGACAATGAGGATGAAGTGGTCGAATGCTCCTCACCTCTTTGAGCACCAAGACACAGTTGCCGGGCCCAATGAACTGCGGCAGCTCGGCGATGCGTCCCTTGTTCAGGTACGGCCCGGAGAAGCAGCGGTGGTTGAAGTAGATCTTGGGGCAGCAGTACTTCCCATTCACCTGCCCTGATGGACGGACACCAGGTCAGCATGTGGGAGACTTCATGAAGTGTGTGTGGGGGGGGGGGGGGGGGGGGGGGGAGTTATATTAGTTGTGAAATAATCAATATCTACCTCTGATCGGCCGACATCTCTCACCTGGTTCTGATTGGCTGCCCATTTGCTGCTTCTCAGAATCAGGTGAGGAGGACTTGGGTGGAGCTCTGCTGTAATACATCGGAGAGAAAGGACAGCAGACTCAGGAACCAGCAAAAAAACATAAAAGCAATAAATACATGACTACTGAAAATGAAGTCCTTATCAAGCTCCTGTTTGACTCACTGTTTCTCAGGCTGCACCACAGCTATCTTCCTCTGCTTCTCCACTGTTAGAGAGAGAGAGAGAAAGAGAGAGAGAGAGCAGTGTTACATTACACATCATTAGAACCATAGAAGTCCCAGCACAGCGGTCATTGTTAATTTATGTAGATTACAACACAACACAACTAGGCTGTCAGTAGTCATGTTTCCATCTAATTGTCAAGCGAATTTTAAGTGAACTTTTGAAATGTTGCACAAAAAAAAAGACAATCTGAATTAGGCGCGTTTCCATCAACTCGAGCGAATGATTGGTCAAAAGGTGGCGGTATAGGCTACGTAGAGGTTGCCAACCAGAGACAAAAGCACCAACAAAACAAAAGCACCAGGGTGTCAAATCCTGCGGCGAGCGTTTCATGACGTAATTCCGGGTAGATGGTGGCGTTCCGAGTTTTTTTCATGGATGAGGCCAAGGATGGTCTGCTCATTGGTCCACTAGACCTGTTGTTGCTATGAGCCATGTTTTAATGCGTTATGGGAATATCCAGGAGGACGCCGACAGCGGAAACAGTTCATCAGTCATGTATTCGGCAAAGGTGTTCCCATCTCCGATTTAGCGCATGAACTCTTTTTCAAAGAAGGCAAAAACCACCTCAAGCGAATTTGAGTTTTTTTCTTTTTTTTGAATTTTGCCGTTTCAACCTCAACCTGTGCAACCATGTGCAAAAAATATGTTACTGGAAACATGGCTAGTGCAAGCGCTAAGTGGTGAGAGACTTGTTGCCATGTTGGGAGGCGTGTACCTGGTGGCTTGATGGGGTAGACCAGAGGGTAGCCGTTCGTCTCACACCAGCTGACTGGGAAGATGTCCATGGAGTCCACGTGGACCACCACCTCTGGCATGGGCTGCTTCAGCCCTACACACACACACACACACACACACACACAAAGAGTCAAGCAGCTCGTTTTTTGTGGAAAGTCCTGATTCTCTTTATTACTATGTTATTCTATTATATTATAAAAACACAATTATTTAAAATCATCTAAATTAGATTATAAAGTCAACAAGCCCTAGGTATGAACAGGCCTCTAATATGAACATTATATAAGGAGAGAGAGAGAGAGAGAGAGAGAGATAATGAGAGAGAGAGAATGAGAGAATGAGAGAGAGAGAGAGAGAGAGAGAGAGAGAATGAGAGAGAGAGAATGAGAGAGAGAGAGAGAGAGAGAGAGAGAGAGAGAGAGAGAGAGAGAGAATGAGAGAGACAGAGACAGAGATAGAGACATAACCCTAACCTGTTCCTCACCTTCTAGGCTGAGCCAGATGTATTGACCTTTGACCTTGCTGACCGTTGCCACGTGAATATTCTCGGGTGACAGAGGATTGACCGCCTCTAGTTTCATGGCCTCTTTGAAGCCGTGCTCCGTCTCCTCTTGGCTGGTAAACAATGCCTTTTACAGGAGACAGAAACAGTGTTTCAGAAGCCCAGGAAGCTTTTAGCTTTGATAAGAGTCATTTTTTTATTGTAATATATATGTAATTTGTGACATATATATATAGACACATCTTCCTCTTAAATAATTAACACTTCATGTCAACCAACGAGTGTTGAATGAGTTCATTCTCAAACTATCTCTTCAGCATACATTTCACATTGTGTATTACAGTCACAGTCACTACTCCAATGGACAAAGAACAGTTCTTTCCCCTGCCTATGAAAAGGCAGATAGGGGAGAGATAGAGGGCATATCTCCAACAGTAAAACCTTCACCGACTAAATATAAACTATCTACATATATATAAACTATCTCTATATATATATATATAAACTATACATATATAAAAACTATCTCTCTCTCTCTCTCTCTCTCTCTCTCTCTCTCTCTCTCTCTCTCTCTCTCTCTCTCTCTCTCTCTCTCTCTCTCTCTCTCTCTCTCTCTCTCTCTCTCTCTATATATATATATATATATATATATATATATATAAACTATCTATATAGATAAAAACTATCTCTATATATATGAATAGTTTATCCCCGGCAGGAGCCTGGCGTGAGACTCACCTGGGAGAAGCAGTGCTGTGGAGCCGCCTCGGCCTCGCTCTGCTTCAGGTAGTCGGCCCAGTCAAAGTCCTGGCCCTGGTATCCTGGAAGAAACACTCCTGCATTATAGATAGCTGCATGCTAGTGCCTGAGCTATGGCTAATATCAGTGGGATTATGATACTTTATTACACGGCTTTGTTGAATACTCGATTCCTTATGGGCAATTATGGCATTCTACGGTCTGTTATTTCTGAATAGCAGACTGTTGCTATGAAAGACAGACCGTTGCTATGAAAGACAGACCGTTGCTATGAACACTATTTCCAATCGTAGAATCTACATGTGGGTATGTGTGTGTGCGTGCATGTGCATGTGCATGTGTGCATGTGTTTGTGTTTGTGTGTGTGTGTGCGTTCGTGTGTGTGCTGATCAATATTCCTGAAGCATGCTAGCGGTGCGGTGGACCTCACACACCAGGAGGCGGGCGGAGCGGCAGGCCGTTCTTGAGGCTCCACTCCACAGGGAAGATCCCCGGACTCTCTCTGTGGCACAGGAAGGGGCGGCCGCCCACGTCCCCCTCGTCAATACCACACAGGTCATCCATCTTAACCAGGAAGTAGAGCTCGTTAAACACCTGAGAGAGATAGAGAGAGAGAGAGAGAGAGAGAGAGAGAGAGAGAGAGAGAGAGAGAGAGAGAGAGAGAGAGAGAGAGAGAGAGAGAGAGAGAGAGAGAGACATTCAGTTACGACCCACTGGTTCATCAAGTGTTTGTGTTTTGTTGGTGGTCTTTCCTCTCTACGAGGAACATCACATCTTCACATTAAGTGTCAGCCGCTAATTTAGATTTCCACAGCCTTGTGATTATGTAGCGAATATTGCATTAAGATAATCTGCCATTTTGTTTCCATGCTTAAGGGCGGCGGGCAAACAAAGGAAGCAGACATCCAGACGAAGTAAGTAGACATCCAGACGAAGTAAGTAGACATCCAGATGAAGTAAGTAGACATCCAGATGAACACGAGAGCAGAGGAGATTTGACAGGGACCACGACAGCCGTTACCTTGGTGACAGTAGCCGGACTGATGGAGATGGGAGCCACCGGGTCGACAGCCTCCAGTTTCATCCCCTCCTTAAAACTGTGAGTCGTGATGGCAGGCTGGTCCTGAAACACACAAACACACACACATGTACAGGCTGGTCCTGAAACACACAAACACACACACATGTACAGTCTGGTCCTGAAACACACACACACACACACACACACACACACACACACACACACACACACACACACACACACACACACACACACACACACACACACACACACACACACACACACACACACACACACACCCCTCTTGTGTTTATGCCGCTGTTGTTAATATTGTTATGTTGTTTTTATTATTGTTGTTATTATGTTATTATTATTATTATTATTATTATTTGTTGTTATTATTATAGTTGTTATTATGTTGTTATGTTGTCAATATAACGGGGGCGGTACCTTGGGAAACACCTCCTCCAGAGCATCGTCTTGCGGCAACTCAAGTATCCGCTGTCTCACCTCCTCCCACTCCTCGGCTGTGCGCAGCGCCAGCAGACCTGGGAGACGGACAGAGTACACCTGAGTACAGAGACATCTGCTGCTCAACAGCTGGATGGACGCCAGGCCGGTTGAGCGCTATTATAATATTGTGAATAAAATAAAAGGGGTATTTCACAGTACATAACCCACCAGCCAATGCCACACAAAAATACACCATGTTGTTATGGAATCGCAACTTCCACTCACTTTTTTAGATGGAGGAGTAGGAAAGAAAAGGTTTAGAGGTGGTCTGCTGAATGCCTTCATTATATTTATATTCATCATTATATTCCACATGCACATATCCCAGGGCTCAAAGGATGCATTCAAATTCAATTCTGATCCCTCTGACCGCTCTCGCCAGCCAAAGAAATAGCACACGTCCATTTTGTGAAATGTAAAAGGAAATGGTTATAGAGCGAACATTCAGCTGGTTCCGGCAGACTTCGCCGTCTGGGTAGTTATTAATCTTGGTACTCGTCCCGGTTTTACAGAGAAACCATCGTCAACAGTAAAAACGCTTGATTGAGCTGCGATTTCACAGCTGGAAATCATCAAAAGGAACCTATCCCCGACTAACATTCAAACCAGCCAATCAGAAGCAAGTGTTTCCTTTATAGACATTACTAATTTGTTTAATTCTAGATAGAGATCAGATTTTTGAAGATATAACTCACTGAAATCATATAAACATTAGACAGGGATATAAAATACACCCCCAGTGGGTTTTAAACCTTTAAATCTTTAATAACTGGAGAGGAAAACATGAGAAGCAGATACATTACAGCGTGCCTATCTGCTTCCAGTATTTAGCCCAAAACAAGACATTTAATCACAAGAGGATTGAAATGTAGGATCCACCCGTGTTTGATCAGAAAACATCATCATCATCATCATCATCATCATCATCATCATCATCATCATCATCCATTTATCACATAACCCAAAACAGTTTCTCTAATTTTCCCTTACTAGAGGCTGCGGTATAGTTCTGCATTAATGAACCACAAAATGGAAGCTTAATGCTGGATTTGAACCAAGACTAACAGCACAGAAGTACTCCCCCAACCAGTTTGGTCTCAAAACAAATTTGCTTGAGTGCATTTGCTTTAGAAACAAGTCACTACAAGGCCAAGCTAATTTCCATTGTATCGACATGTTGAAATACTTTGATGTCGTCTAAATGTGCTTATTACATTTAATAAAGTTGACCTCAATAGTTACACAAACACCTTCAAGATTTAATTATTTGGGTAAAACCTCTCCCACGCCATTTCTGCCAAATAACCTTCAGCAACATTTTCAAGCTCCATTCAGCCATGGTGTTTGGTTTTAAATGAGTTCTGTGGCCCTGCATCCAGACCCATTAGCCCTGCCAGCTCCACCGCAGCACCGAGGCGACACAACCAACGAAATCCCTTCAAAAACAAACAAACATGGACAAACAAATCCATCAGGGGTACACATAAACAAGGAGAGCGCCGGCGCGGCTGACCTTGGGGGGGGGGTTAGGGTGCACCCGTGCTCCTGAGCCCAGCCCGGGGGGTGGAGGCGGGGGTGGAGGTAGTACAGCCAGACGGTGGAGGGCGTGTCGGCCAGCCCCTCGGCGCCCAGCGGCCGCAGCTTCAGTCTCCCGCCCACGTTCTCCTCCACCTCGGCGGCCCAGGCCAGCCCCGCGGCGCTGGGGTCCTGGAGCTCAACGTAGCAGCCGGCGCACAGCAGCTCCGCTGGGTCCGGACCGCGCTGGGGCTGGGGGGGGCGGGGGGGGGGCATAATGAGTTGGCCTTAAAGGTGCAGTGTGTATAATTTTGTGACATCTATCGGAACGCACTTAACAGAAATGGAAGATTATATTCATAAGTATGTTTTAATAAGTGTATCATCCCATTAAAATAAGAACCGTTGTGTTCTCGTTGACTTAGAATGAGCCCTTTATATCTACATGGGGAGCGGGTCCTCGTCCACGGAGGCCGCCATGTTGCACCGCCATGTTTCTACAGTAGCCTAGAATGGACAAACAGGTCTGGAGAGAACGCGTTTTGAATTTTTTTTATCATAATCGCTATCTTACTTGTAAGCTATGACCTATAGTTTTACAGACTAAATCCAACTAAATACAATGT